>JAGFNQ010006056.1:117560-232472 GCA_024364735.1 Boesenbergia rotunda
CGACAGGCCCGACCACTGTAGCACGACAAGAGGCTTATCTGATCCAGTGGTTGAGGCTGAAACCGGAAAATTTCTCGGGTACTGGCGAACCATGGGACGCCAAGCGTGGTTCAAGACAGTGGAGAGTACAATGGAGCTGCTGGACTGGCCTGAACATGAGAAGATCAAGTGTGCATCATTCTGCCTTTCTGGGGATGCCAGAATGTGGTGGGAAAGGGTCAAGGCCAAGAGACAGGTGAATCAGACGACGGGGTCAGATTTCGAATCAGAGTTCTTCGAAGAATTCTTCAATATGCGTGTCACCAACAAACACTACGACGAGTTCACGGAATTCCGACAGGGCAACCTCTCAGTCAATGAAGCCGTGAAGAAATTTAACGGATTGGCTCGCCTATGCCCTGAGCTGGTCCACACTGAGAAAGAAAGGGTCCGACTTATGTTGAAGATGTTGCGGCCCGAAATAGCCCTGAACGTGGCCGGCGGAGTTAACAGACCGCAGACCGCTGAGGAGCTGTTTAGTAGTGCCCTACTCACCGAGCATTACTTGAACAATATCAATCAGCAAAGGAAGGCATTAAATAAAAGTAAGAATCAAGTTCACTCCGGGATTCTCGATTCTTCATCTTTCATTATCCCTAATGTTCCTCCCTTTCATTATCACTCAGGAGGTCAGAAACCTCAGAGTACCAACGCCAGTTGGAAGGGAAACCAGAGTGGTAAACGGCAGCCAAGGAAGAACTCCCAAGGGGGCCCAGCAAATAAACAGTCCAAGTTTCCCCTGTGTGCTACATGTGGGAAAATGCATCCCGGGGAATGCCGCAAAGGTACGAACCGGTGTTTCATTTGCGGAGTGGAAGGGCACATAGCCTCTTACTGTCCTACCATGAACCAAGCACCTCCCCAACAGTTTGTTCAGTACCAGAGTGCATCAGCGAAACTACATTATATGCAAGCTGAGCTGGAAGGTACTCCGATGAGCCAAGAGAGATTGGAGGCCCCACCAACTATGACGAATGCCAGGGTTTTCTCTATTACTAAGGAGGACGCCGCGAATGCTTCTACGGTTGTCACAGGTCAGATACTTATTTACAGTCAGTATGCTACTGCATTATTTGATACTGGGGCAACGCACTCGTTCATCTCTGTACCCTACACTAAGAAGATAGATATGTCTCCACAAGTTTTAGACTACAAGTTCTTAACGACTCTGCCTTCGGGAGAAATAATGACATCCACTCACGTGCTGCGTGTTGTGCCAGTCGCAATCGCAGAAAGAGAACTCTACTGTGATCTGATAGTACTCGACATGCGGGATTATGATGTTATCATGGGAATGGATTTTCTGAGCAAATACGATGCTTCTATTAAGTGCCGTAAGCGGAAGGTGGTCTTTTAACCCGAGGCAGAATCCATGTTCGAATTTATCGGAGAGTGACGGAAAAGAACCGGGAAATTCTTATCGACTCTCAAAGCATAGAAGATGATAGGCAAAGGATACACTGGATTCCTAGCACATGTGGTTGACGTAAGTCAATCAAAGGACCAAAAGCTAGAAGATGTCAGGGTTGTATGCAATTATCCAGAGGTATTTCCAGAAGAATTACCCGGATTAGCTCCTGATAGGGAAGTGGAATTCGAGATTGAATTGGTTCCTGCTACGAATCCGATCTCCAAGGCACCTCACCATATGGCGCCGGCTGAATTAAAGGAGCTTCAAGAACAACTACAGGAGTTACTCGATAAGGGATTTATTCGCCCTAGTCATTCTCCATGGGGAGCTCCGATACTGTTTGTGAAGAAGAAAGACGGATCTATGCGAATGTGCATAGATTATCGAGCATTGAACAACGTGACGATCAAGAACAGGTATCCCCTCCCGAGGATAGATGACCTGTTTGACCAATTGAAGGGAGCCACCGTTTTCTCGAAAATCGATCTGAGGTCTGGTTATCATCAAGTTAGAGTAAAACAGGATGATATTCCGAAGACGGCTTTCCGAACAAGGTACGGGCATTTTGAATTCGTTGTTATGCCCTTCGGCGTGACAAATGCTCCTGCTATGTTTATGGACCTTATGAATCGGGTATTCTCGTCATTCCTCGACAAATTTGTGATCGTCTTCTTTGATGATATTCTTATTTATTCGAGAACCCAAGAGGAGCACGCTGAGCATCTGAAGATAGTATTACAGATTCTTCGGGAAAAGTAACTGTACGCAAAGTTCTCCAAATGCGAGTTCTGGCTCGACCAAGTAGGCTTTTTGGGCCATATTGCCCAACAAAGATTGAAGCTGTGAATAATTGGAGTCGGCCAAAGAACGCAAGCGAAATCAGAAGCTTTCTCGGGCTGGCGGGCTATTATCGAAAATTTGTGGAGGACTTCGCGAGAATTGCAGCCCCTCTAATAGCTCTCACCCGGAAAGATAAAAAGTACGAATGGACGGAAAACTGCGAAAGGAGTTTCTTGGAGCTAAAAAGGAGACTTACAAGTGCTCCAATTCTTACCCTTCCGGAAAGTAACCAGAGCTTCGACATGTACAGCGACCCCTCCAAATTAGGACTCGGAGCTGTACTTATGCAGAGTGGTAAAGTCATTGCCTACGCCTCTAGGCCACTGAATGAACATGAACAGAACTACCCCACTCACGATCTAGAACTGGCCGCTGTGGTCTTCGCTCTTAAGATATGGAGGCATTATTTATATGGAGCGCAGTGTAGGATTTATACAGACCACCAGAGTCTGCGATATTTCTTCACTCAGAAAGACTTAAATATGAGACAACGCCGATGGCTTGAGTTGGTGAAGGACTACGACTGCGAGATCTTCTACCATCCAGGGAAGGCAAACAAAGTGGCCGATGCACTCAGCCGGAAGTCAAGTGTCACCTTGATGTCCATATCTATATTACCCCGCCCACTCGAAAGAGAAATTATGAATTTTGGGGTCGAGGTCATCTCCGGACAGCTTTCTACTATGACAATATCACCAACGCTGTTTGAGGACGTATTGGAAAAACAAAAGGGTGATCCGAGTCTTCAGAGAATCAAGCAAGAGATCCTAGAAGGAAAGGGCGATGGTTTTCGTATCGCCGATGGGGGAGTATTATACCTTAGGGATCGTCTATGCATCCCTAATGATCCGGAGCTGCGGAGAGAAATTTTAGCAGAAGCTCACGGAACCCCTTATTCGATGCATCCAGGATCCACCAAAATGTATCAAGACCTGAAGGAAAAATTCTGGTGGTCCGGCATGAAGAGAGAGGTAGCTCAGCATGTTAGCACTTGCCTGACCTGCCAACGAGTGAAGGCAGAACACCAGCGACCCGGAGGAGTTCTGCAGCCACTTTCAATTCCGGAATGGAAATGGGAAGATATCTCTATGGATTTCATTTCAGGACTTCCCAGGACTACGAACGGATATGATGCGATATGGGTAATTGTGGACAGATTGACGAAGTCTGCTCACTTCCTAGCAATCAAGATGACTTATTCGATTGAGCAACTGACTCAATTATATGTTAAGGAGATAATCAGACTTCATGGAGTTCCCAAGACCATCATCTCAGATAGGGATGGTCGCTTTACCTCACATTTTTGGGAGTGCGTCCAGAAGTCTCTCGGCACTAAACTACGATTCAGTACCGCTTTTCACCCTCAGACTGACGGGCAAACTGAACGAGTGAATCAAGTACTGGAGGACATGTTGCGGGCTTGTGCCCTGGATTTCAAAGGGAGTTGGTGCCGATATCTATGTTTAGCGGAATTCGCTTACAATAATAGCTACCAAGCTACTATCGGAATGACACCTTATGAAGCCTTGTACGGGAGGAGATGTAGGTCTCCAATCTGTTGGTACGAAGGTGGTGAAAAGAAGGAAATGGGGCTCAAGACGGATCTCATCGACGACACCACCCGAGCGATACAGAATATTTGACAATGGATAGAAGCTACTCAGAGCCGGCAGAAGAGTTATGCGGATGTCCGACGTAGACCCCTGGAGTTTGATGTTGGAGGTTTGGTATTTCTCAAAGTGGCTCCTATAAAAGGGGTAACCAGGTTCGAGAAGAAAGGAAAACTAAGTCCGCGTTATGTGGGACCGTACCCGATCCTGAAAAGAGTCGGCAAGGTGGCATATGAGCTAGAGCTGCCTCAAGAGATGTCGGCTATCCATAACGTGTTCCATGTGTCGATGCTCAAGAAGTGTATTCCAAACACAGATCAAGTGATCGAGCCGCAGACAGTACAAGTTCAGGACCTAAGTTTTGAAAGCCGACCTATCCAGATCCTGGATCGGGAAATCAAAAAGCTAAGGAACAAGGAGGTACCCTTAGTCAAGGTTCTATGGCAAAGTCAAAGGTTCGAGGAAGCTACCTGGGAACGCGAGGACGAGATGAGACGCAAGTACCCGGAGCTATTCTAAGTTCGAGGACGAACTTTCACGAGGTATGGGGGATTGTAACGACCCATAAAATTTCCTCAATATTTTCTTTAAAATATTGATCATGCTTAGATAGATTCTCGAGGAACATAGGGATACTAGTATGAACCTTAGCATGATTATCCATGATTTTCGATATAGGTTAGGAAGCTAAGTAATAATGGGTCTTACATGGGCCCTTCTAATACCATGGCTATTAAGGGACCTTAGGTAAAAATGTTATCATGAATGGGAATGGATTTTAATTAGAAATATTAACATAAGCTTTAGTGGGCTCTTATATGGGCCTTGGCAAAAATAATTATAAAAGTAATAAAAAGGAAGTGCATGCACCAAGGATTGAACCTTGGACCTAGTGTATCACCATGCATGTACTAACCAATTCACCTAGCAAGGGAGTGCTATTGGAGAATGAAGAGGATTTTAGTTAAGGCTAAAGGAAATGAAGGGTCACCATGAGAAGAGGCACCATGCCCCTTCACTTGCCTCCTTGCTTAGTATATAAGAGAGGGATGGGGGAAATGAAGAGATAACTTGGCACTTAAGTTAGAGTTTCTCCTCCTCTTCTCTTCCATCAAAGCTTTCCTCCCTCCTTCTTCCTCCTCCTAGCCGAAACCCACAAGGGGTTTTCTCCCTTGGAAAACTTCACAAGGGACTTCTCTTGAAGATTCAAGGCTTCCTACAAGACTACAAGGACTAGGGGTGATCTAAGGTCAAGAAAGTCTTCATCCTCTTCTCCATTTAAGGTCAAAAACCAAGATAACAAGTGTAAGACTCCCTCACCTGTGGTATAATGGTTTTTCCTTGAAGTTTATCATGATTTAAGTTTTTGTTTGGGATTTATATTGAAGAAACCATGGATTAGGGTTTTTAAAGGTTTCGGCCAAGCAAATTTTAGAGGTATAAGATGATGTTAAGACCTCCTTTGTGCTTCCTAATGTTTTATCATGATGAATAAAGAATAAATTATGACTTGGGGAATTTTTGTAGCACCCTAAGGCCCTCTACAAGTTTCGGCCACCACCATGTTTTCATGGTTAGGATGGGATCTAACTCTCTAAGAATGTTCCTTATGTTTCCTCATGATGCAAGGGATGTTAATGGTGATTTATGTGAATTTTTACATGCTCTTGTGACCCTTGTAAGTTTCGGCCAAGATAGGTTATAGGGCAAGGAGTTAGGGCTAGCTCCAATCAAGGGTTCTAATGGCTTCTTATGGTATTGTATGTATTGGATTGGATATTTATGGTGAATTATAAAAATTACTCCATGAACTTATGACCCTCTAGGGTTTCGGCCAAGGTCAAATTGTAGGGTTAGAAGTTAGGGTTAGCCCTAATCATGAGCTCTAATGGGTTCCTATGGCATTGTATGCAATGTACGGGTTTTTCTTTACTTATGGTACCTTACATGTTACTTGGACAATAGGACCTCTCCTCTTCCAACTTTCGGCCAAGCACCTCAATTAGGGCTTAGGTTGAGTTAGGGTTTCAAGAATATTTGTTTATGGCTTATTATGATGTATATATATGTTCAAGCATGTGGTACGAATTTTATGTTACCTAAAACCCTAACCCCATGTGCTATGATTCATGATTTTGTAAGTTGATGTTAGATACCATGTTTAGTAAGTTTCATTCATGAATGTTTTAAACTCTATACCATGAACATATGTGTTATGATGAAGGCCTAATGTTTGTGTAGAATGATGCATATCTTAAGTTAAACGCCTATGATAGATATATGGTTAAGTAGACCTATGCATGTTCTATGTTGAATGCTATGAACCTAGGTAGTATGTATCATGTTCATATGAATCCTACCCATGCATGCTCTATGATGGATACTATGATTATGTATGCTAGATGATATGTACCATGAATGAAATGCATGTTTACCTTATGTACCATGATCATGCAAGCTTTATGAACCAAGATGATGTTTATGCCTGGAGGCATAATTATGTATGTATGTTATGTTTTATGAATGAAGATGATGAATGAAGATAATGTTTATGCCTTTAAGGCATAATGATGTTATGTATTAAGTATGAATGAGGAAATGCCAAGTATGTTTTATGTCATGCTTCATGTAACAAGATTATGTTTATGTCTTAAGATATGCTATGTATGTTCTATGAATGATGAAGCATGCAAAGTTATTTTACTTTATGAATGGGCTTGTACCGGACCGAAGTAAGGGTCCAAGGGATGGCACCTTAAGAATGCCTCGGTTCTGGACTACCGTAGCTGTCCACGGTTCTGGGACTACCGTAGCTGTCCAACAGGGATGGGCACCTTAAGAACGCCTCGGTTTTTGGAACTACCGTAGCTGTTCCTACCCTAGTAGGTCGAGACTAGCTACCTCGTATTTACTTAGGGATGCGCGCATATGATGTATGTATGTGGTACAAGCCGGGGACCCCTATGATGTTATGATTATATTTAAGTATTTATAATTATGGTTTTCAAATAAGCATCCTTATGTTATATGCATTTGACTCATGCATCCATTCATGATATGCATCTACTCCATGTTAAGTATTTCATATGCCATGTTATGTTTATGTTTATGTTTATGTCAAGAACCATGCCATGTTATGTTTATGTTTATGTCAAGAACCATACCATGTTATGTTTATGTTTAAGCCAAGGACCATGCTATGTTAAGTATTTTATATGCCTATGTTTTGTACCAAGAACTTCTATATGTTAAGCATGTTATAAGTTTTATGTATGCGATGTATGGTTTTAGTGAGTAGGAAAGAGTCTTACTAAGCCTATGTGCTTATAGTTTTACTTCCTTATACCGCAGATCAAGCAAGAGGATATTAAGGGAAGCAGCAGGAGGGGCAAGAGTGTGTGTGTGGCAGTGACATGGCAGAAGAAAAAGAAAAGTTTTAATATTTATACTTTGTCACCTGTTCTATATTTTGCATTGTCCTCTTAAGTCTCATGCTATACTTATGATGGTTGGATACACTTGCTACTTATGTTGCTTATGGATGACTTATGTGATTTTATATCATGATGCTACGTATGATGTTAATATGCTAAGTTACCATGTCACCATGTTTAGGAATGATAGTTAAGGCATGTATACATGATTCAAGTGTTAGTTGCATGTAGGTATAAAAGTTTTAAATTATTCCGCTGCATTACGATGTTCATATGCCTAGATGTATGTTAGCGTAACGCCGTCTCTCACTACACCGTAAGGTCTGGAAAAAGACGGGCGTTACAACATCAGTGTATTCCAAGATTAATCTGCGCTCGGATTTCATCAGTTGAGGGTCCGAGACTCAGATATTCAGATGATAGTATTCCGCACCCGATATAGACACTACGAGTTTTTGGTGATTCCATTTGGGCTTTCCAATGCTCCAGCAGTGTTTGTGGACCTGATGAACAGGATATTTTTTGAGTATCTATATTAGTTCATCATAGTCTTTATTAACAACATCTTGGTTTACTCCCGTTCTGAGGAGGAACATGCGCACCATCTTCGCATCATCCTGGAGACGCTCCGACGAGAGCAGTTGTAAGCGAAGTTCAACAAATGTGCTTTCTGGTCATCTTCTGTCTACTTTCTTGGACATGTGGTTTCATGTAGAGGTATCTCCGTAGATCCCCAGAAGATCAATGATGTCACTAGTTGGGAGCAATCGAAATCAATTTATGAGGTGCGTATTTTTCTGGGATTGGCCGGTTATTATTGACGATTCATTGAGGGGTTTCCTGTAAGCACCTCAGGTTGGTTTTGATGTGATCAATCGATTTAAGTTAGGTCCTGGTGTTTTTAATACCTGTATCTAAGTGTACAACACTTAGGAGAGTAGGAAGTCAAGCGGAAGATGCAGCAGTCAAGAAGAATGTGATCCATCCGAGGGACGTGGAGCTCTATGGAAGAGTATGCCGGTGGAGCGAGAAGGATGCGTACGACGTTCGAGGGACCAGAAGCTGGGAGGAAGGACGCTCAAGGGGTGAAATGCCGGATTCGAGTTCGGGTGAGCCTAACTCCGGTTATCTGGAAATCACCCAAGAAGACCAGAAGATAGGCTAGAGAATGGTCAGCGGTTGCTGACCAAAACAACCATTGTCCAACGCCCATGAGTATACGGGCGCCTGGGCTGTCGGACGCACAAGCACTAGGCGCCCGAGCACTCGGGCGCCCCTGTTCTATCAGGCACCCGAGAGGCTAATTCTAGCCGTTTGCGAACGTTGCATTTTGGATAAACATCAGGCCACGTGTCAGGTGCCGAAGAGCTCTCGGGGGCCCTATAAGTGTCATGTCAACAAACGGATAATTCTGACTGGGGCTATAAATAGACCCTTGGAGCTCAGTTTCATTCATTCAATGCATTCCAAGCTTTAGCAAACAAGTTTTGTATAATCTTTCTTTCTTTCTCTGAGCTTCAAGTGTAAGAGGCTTCTCCACCTGAAGGAGTTTTATTTAGGAGAATCGAGTCATATTCAGCCTTGGATTAGCAACCTCCCTGGTTGCAAACCAAGTAAATCTAGTTGCCTCTTAATTTATTGTTTGGTTCATTTGTTTATGTTATTTTTGATCTAAACTAGCATCTTTGTCAAAGATAGACAAAAGATAGTAATTTTCTTTTTCAGGGGTAATTCACCCCCTCTTGCCGACCTTCGATCACCCTCAATTGGTATCAGAGCAAGGACGCTCTAGAAGGACTAACCGTCGTTGAAGCAACTATAAAATGGTCGGACCAGTCATCTACCTGCCAAAGTTCGAGGGGGAGTTCACGAATTGGAAGCATAAAATGCAGGTTCTTTTTTCAAAACTGATTTCGATTTGATTTTAATAATAAAAAATGGTTTTGTAGCTCCAAAGGACGCCGACAACAAACCCAAAGACGAAAGCTAGTGGACTAAGAAGAAACAGGCTGACTTTGTGGTGAACGGAAAAGCAGAATACCATCTACTGACCGTACTCCCTACACAAGAAGTCAACCGAATTGGGAACTACGGATCGGCAAAGGAACTTTGGGAAAAGTTTCTTGAACATCGTGAAGGTACCTCCGAAGCCAAATTAGCAGAAAGTGATCTGCTTCGGAATAAGCTCAGCAACCTTCGACTGGAAGAAGGAGAGTCAATGACACAATTTCACGCTAAGCTTAAGGAGTTAATGACAGAACTCAATAATCTCGATGAATCGGTAAGCAATCGGGATGCACAAAGATGTGCATTGAACGCCTTCCCGAGAACCCCTAACTGGATTTCAATAATCGACGCCTACTACATCTCTAAGTGTTGGTGCAGGAAGCACCATATCGAACCTTGTTTTGATATTGGCAAAGGATTCAAAGTTAAGTTTATTTGTGATCTAATGATGTTACTCAAGTGTGTAGGAAAAGTCCTAGTGAAGGACTGCTAGGCACCAGGCAAAGGACAGCTTGGGACTGAAGCCCTAGTGAAGGAATGCTAGGCACCGGGCGAAGGACAGCTCGGCATCCAAGACCTGGCAAAGGACCGTCAGGCAAAAGTCCAACCAGAGGAACGGTTGGCATCAGGTAAATTCTCCCGAGAGGAGTAGGTGAGGACGCGTTCCCCGTCGAGGGAACAATAGGCGTCGGTTCAACCTAGGGCTCCATTTTGGAGACCCAAAGTCAGAACCAAGACAGCTAAGGCTGTATAAAATAATAATTTATTATTTTGTTGTGTTTTGGACTAACCCTGGATGTAGGACCGAAGGAACGAGTGTCTGCAGCTCAGAGAGCCTCAAAGGAGTGAGGCAACAGCTGACCAGGGCGCCCGGAGTGTCCCGGGCGCCCCCAAGGTGAACACAAAACACACAAACAAGAAGCGCGCTTCGACAGTACAACCTGCGGGCGCCCCCGTGCTCCCGGGTGCCCCCGTGCTCCCGGGCACCCCCGCTGCTCCCGGGCGCCCCCAGCGTCCCGGGCGCCCCCAGGGCCAGCTACCGAAGCTCCCTTCGAAGCCAAGCAGATAACACTTTGACCCGATCAATCCGGGCGCCCCGAGCGCTCCGGGCGCTCCGGTCAAACCTAATCCCGAAGGTAAAGGGATCAGATGCTGACCGAGACATTGCCAGATCAATTGCCACGTGGGGGGGCGCCCCCGACGTCCCGGGCGGCCCCAGGCCCTATATAAAGGGCCCTCGACCCCAAGCTTAACAACAACATCAATCGACGCTTCCACGCTCTTCTGCTCTCACGCCTCGCTCCGGAAACTGCCCAACTCGAGCCGACGACGTCCTGCTGCTCCGAAAAAGTCAATCTACTTCAGACGTCGGTAAAGAAGAGTGATTTTCAATTTACTGCACTTACTCTGTAATCAATATTTGTAAATTGTTTTTGCGCCTATATAGAATTGCCCAAAGTAAACGGTCAACGACCGTGGGCCTTGGAGTAGGAGTCGACCTAGGCTCCGAACCAAGTAAAACCTCCCGTGTTTACGTTGTGTGTTTTTAACTTCCGCTGTGCAACTTCTCTTAGTTTTCAAATCTGAAAGTTTACCGATATTCACCCCCTCCCTCTATCGGTTTTCTCGATCCAACACTAAGGACCTTGAGGTAAGTACCATAGAGGAACTTTTTTCCACTTTAGAACTTCACGAATCTAGATGTGCACGAAAAAGAAAACCGGACAACATCACCCTAGGCACGAGAAGGATCCAACATGAAGAAGATTCTTTAGAAAATGATGAGAACACATCATATATGGTAAGGAAGTTGTCCAAATATTTTAAAACTAAAAAATTTAATAAGGTGCAGGGTAAGAAGCAAAGGAAGATCTTATAACTGCAACGAAGATGTACACGTGAAGGAAAACTGCCCCAAAGCGAAGAACAAAAGAAAAGGGGCACAAAAGATAAAAGCACACAATCTAAAGGTGACATGAAATGAGTCTTCATTGGAAGACTCAGATCTCGAGGAACACACTGAACTGGCTCTGATGGCTTCATACCAAGAAGATGAGATCATCGATGAAGGGGGAGCAACCTCAGATGATGGCAGCGACGAAGGGGGAACTTCGGACTTCAAAAGTGATATGTAAAGGGAGCCGACGGGCTCGGTCCATCCGAGGGACGCGGACCTCTACGGAAGAGTACGTTGGTGGAGTGAGAAGGACGCATGCGGCGTTTGAGGGATGAGAAGTCAGGAGGAAGGACGCTCGAGGGGCGAATGGCCAGAGTCGGATTCGGGTGAGCCTAACTCCGGTTGGCCGGAAATCACCCATGAAGACCGGAAGACAGGCTGGAGAATGGTTACCGGTTGCTATCCAATACAGCCGCTTTCGGGCGCTCGAGCGCTAGGCGCCCGAGCACTAGGCGCCCGAGAGGCTAATTCTAGCCATTTGTGAATGTTGCTTTCTGGATAAGCATCAGGTCACGTGTTAAGCGCCCAAGAGCTCTCAGGCACCCTATAATTGCCACGTCTGCAAATGGATAATTCTGACCGGGGCTATAAATAGACTTCAGGAGCTCAGTTTCATTCATTCAATACATTCCAAGTTTTAACAAACAAGTTTTCTATAATCTTTCTTTCTTTCTTTGAGCTTTCCAAGTATAAGAAGCTTCTCTACTCGAAGGAGTTTTATTCAGGAGAATCAAGCCATATTCAGCCTTGGATTAGTAACCTCCCTGGTTGTAAACCAAGTAAATCCGGTTGCCTCTTTAGTACTGTTTGCTTCATTTGTTTATGTTATTTTTTTATCTAAACTATCATCTTTGTCAATGATAGACAAAAGATAGTAATTTTCTTTTTCAGGGGCAATTCACCCCCTCTTGCTGACCTTCGATCACCCTCAATTTCTAGCATTGCTACCCCGTTGACACGTCAGACCAGAAAGGGCATGAAACTTGTTTGGACAGAGGCGTGCAAGATTAGTTTTCAAGAGTTGAAGTGGCGATTGATATCTGCGCCTGTTTTGGTGTTACCTTTGGGAGAGGATGGTTCTGTCATACACACTGACGCATCACATCAGGTTTTGGGTGCAATTTTGATGCAGCATGGACGGGTAGTCTCTTATGCTTCTCGTTAGTTGAAGGAACGTAAGAAGGACTATTAGTCCATGACTTAGAGCTTACAATCATTATTTTTGCCGTGAAGATATGGAGACACCATCCGTACGACATCATGTTTGAGATTTTCACGGATCACAAGAGCCTCAAGTCTCTATTCACTCAGAAAGAGTTGAATCTTTTTCAGAGGAGATGAATGGAGTTCCTGAAGGATTATGATTGTACCATTAGCTATCATCCAGGAAAAGTTAATATGGTGGCAGGTGCACTGAGCAGGAAATCTCGGAGTGTTCTCACTTGTTACCGAGTTATGGTCATTGACTTAGTTCAGAGCTTCTCAGAGTTGGGATTAGAGGAGCAGGGTCAGACAGGGAAAGGGTTATTAGTGACTATGGTTGCTCAGCCTTCGATTAGGACGAGGATCAGAGAGGCTCAGGTCAGTGATCAACATCTGCAGTTTCTAGGTAGCCAGATAGCCTCAAAACAGCAGGCTGACTTAACACTAGATGACGAGGGTAGTCTATATTTCTGAGGGAGATTGTGCGTACCTAAGTCACATCTAGTCTTGGAGGAGTTGTTGGTTTCTCGTTCGGATGTGATTTTCTCTATATCCCCAGATTAAAATTTTCTATTAATTAGAAACAATCCGGATGGAGAGAATCTTTCCGAACAACCTTTTCATCATTGTACTATTCGATTGAGTTATCGCTTGAACAAACTTGTTGTTCAAGCAATCTAACTCCTTTTGTCGAATAGTCGTGGAATATATGACGATTGAATCGTCGGTTCTTATGTTTATCTTCGGGGTCCATGATATACAAATATAATAATTAAACAAGAACAAGAAAACAAGTTATACCTCTTATTTTACCTCTTGCTCTTCTACTGTATTCCTGTCCTCTTCTTGGACATCGTGTGGGCAACGATCTTCCAAGAAACGAACCACCAAGACCCTTTCCTTCCTCCTTACTTCCGCCGGCCAAGAGGAGATGACTCTCCTTTGCGCAAACCAAACCACACCCAAGCTCTCTCTTGTGCTTGCACCGGTAGCCCTCTTTGTCTCTAGGTCACTCACGCCCAAGGAGAAAAGAGAAGGACAAGAGGAGAAGAGAGAAAAATCTTCCTTCTTCCTTCCTTGAACCCTTGCGCCACCTTCTCCTTGCTTCTATCCGGTGTCGCAAGCCACCAAAGAGAGCCCCTCTTCATGTTGCTGATGCCGAATGCCACTAGGGAAGAAGAGAAGAAGAAGATGAAGAGAAGAAGGATCTTCCTCCCTTCTTCTTGTATAGCTGGCCACCTCCTTCCCTTAGTTACCGGCGCTGCCCAACCCTAGGAGAGAGAGAGAGAGAGAGAGGGAAGATGATTAGAGGCTTAGGTTAATTGTTATGTCTTGGTTTCATGACCCATGAGGTATTTATAGGCTACAATAGGGACCATGAGGAGTTGATTTTAGTCTCCTAATGGATCCTAAACCCGATCCATTAATGATAAATCCGCTCCACTAATGGGTTATCAGTGAACTACCGCACCAACCCCATAATTAAATATGGGCTCCACCATATTATGTGTACATAATCTCCCCGTGTTTAAGATCTCGCATGCCCATTAATTAATTAAATTACTGACAATTTAATTAATTAATATCCAACTCCATGAGTAGTACCACTCAACCTTATCAGCATGTCAGACCAAGTCCACCTGCAGGATTTACATGATGAACTTTATGAGCTCCTCAAGGGGGCATCATCATCCTAACGCATTAGGACACAGTTTCCTTCTATAATCAATGGCACACCATGTAAATAATATTATTTCCCAATTTACCGAGCCTATTGATTTAACAAATAAATTTTGCCCATTGGTAAATCAAAGAAATAGATATTAAGTACATATGCCCGTTATTTTATTGAGATTAAGAGCATGTACATCATAATATCTGAGGTCTGATTCGATTATATAGTCAGTATAAATTGAATCACCTCTAATCGATCTTGCTCAAACACACAAAGTGTACTAGTGTAATTCTATAGTCAAGATAGAGTAATACCAAATTACACTACAACCATTCCAATATTTTGTCCAAATCCGTCTCGGTTGTGAGCCACTACTTATTCATTACAAAGAAGTGATAACATGATCTTCTGTGTGATATCACATACCATGTTATCTACAATGTAAAGTATTGGACAATTGCACACATATATCAAATATAAAATGCAAACAATAACCATGTGATTCTTATTCCAAAATTAGATGTTCATATAAAAGCTAGGCTTATAGTATACATCCTAACAATCTCCCACTTATACTAAAAGACTATGTTGCCATCAAACTGCCATACATCTGATTCCCATCCCCACCACATGCCTATCATAAGCTCTCGCTGGAAGGGCCTTAGTCAAAGAATATGCCAGGTTATCCAGGGGTGTCAATTCGGGTGGGTCAGGTCGGGTTCGGGTCGGGTTAAATTTTTTTTTAAAAAAAACCCCAACCCGAACCCAACCCGAACCCGGCTTTGACCCGAAACCTATAAACCCGAACCCGAACCCGTTCCAACTCGGCCAACCCGCCAACCTGCCAACCCGATTTAAAATTTTGAAATTATTAAATATAAACTCAAAATAGTTAATAATATTTTAATTTGAAATACTTATATCTGGTGTTTTTGTTTGATCTTCTTGACCTTTAAGGCTTTAAGTTACTTTCATCATCTGGACGAGGTAATACATTCTGATGATCAATTACTTTCCTTGAAAGGGCTGCTTTCAAGTTTGCTATTTTCAATATAGAAACAATTGTATCTAAGAAACTCAAAAGAGACATTAAGAATACCATAGGTGCAAAAAAGAGCACTAGTTATTGGAGTATAGAAATGCTATTGAGAGAATAAAATAAATAACCTGCTAACTGAACTCTTTAACTTCTCCACTTTCTTTATTCACTTGTGCAGTTGTGCAGCACCAAACTCAACTGTGGAAACCCATTCTCCAAATTTAAGTGTGCTAAGGACCCAACGGTGTCCATTTCTGGACTTATATGAACAAACATCAAGGTCTTTGCTTATCCACCTATTTAACAAAGGATATAAAATTTTAAATCCAAATAAGATAAAACTTATTAATCTACATCCTTGGAAGAAAACAACTTACCAAGAGAGTCTTGAAGAAGTTGTGTGAGTTTGATATTTCTATAAGGAACATGTGAGTTCTTTTGTGCAAGTGCAGATATAACATCACCCTAAGTTGAGACTCACGGATGCACTGTCAATAAAGAGAAGCCCAGAAAGATAAATCTACTGCTACCAATAGCAATGAAGCAACAACTTAATAATTGGACTTAATTAATTCACTAAATAGATCAAAAAGGACAAAATGATGCACAGCCTATCCTGTTAGGTTGTAAACATTTCTGGAAGCTCTAAGCTGTCCAGACAAAACATTTATAACAATATAATTGACAAAGGAAGAATCAAAGAAAATGACAACCTAATAATTTTCCCATGGGGTATTCCATGAAACATCATATGCATTTGGAATGTTCAATATTCCATGAAACAACTTCATATGCATTATTTGGAATGTTTCAATATATTCATGAAACTGCATAAGCATTTAGAATGTTATGGAACAATTTCATGCACGTCCTGAACACACAGAGCTAGAGAACTAGTGAATTTGCTAAATCTAAAATTTAAAAGGGAACAGCAGCAGCTGCTTCTGTTAAACTACAAGAACACAAACAATGTTGGCTAGCTTTAAATGGGTGTAACCCAATGAGACAACCTACTAAGGTATTTGGACCATCAACAACTTAGTTGTAATATAGAAATTCAACTGAAACATCACAAACATTTAGCACAAGTAACATCTGTTATTCAAAGCGTAACATTAGAAAAAATGAGATAGGATTGTCTATGGAGACAAAAACAAATTATTATCTTGGAGTTTCCAGAACTTACCAATAAAAGTACGTGGTACAGCACCAGGGAACTCCAAATGGTCATACTTCAAAAACAGTACATAAAGTTTAATCCAGAATGGAAAAGATATTATGGTCCATAAAAGCAAAATGTACAAAAATGACAAAAAAAAAAGGGAAAATAGATACACTACCTAAGTTGAGAGTGATTTATCTTTTAGTCTTTCTCCTGTGACTTCAGATTTGTAAACTCTCTCACTGCCTGCTAAATCAACAAGATGTAAGCATCCATGGAGTATAGTTTCGGAAGTTATATCTCTTCCTTGAACATGAACATAAAGAAACTGCATGTAACACACTTGAACCATTTATAGGTGCAAAAGAAAGTTAATAATAACAACAACAAAAATAAACTTGTAATGCTACCTATGAGATTGGCTACTACGATCATTCAAAGTTGTAGAACCAACAGCACGATTCTTTTGCCCAATGCTCATTAATTCCATTACATCAAATGTTGACACAACAAGAACAAAGTTTGCATTAGGAACATTAAGTCCTCAAACAAAACCTGAAGCTTTTAGCACTGATGTATCAACTTCACAACTAGGAACTATCTTGTGCCAAAAAACAAGTTCAGAAATCAGAATGGTACAAATGTACAATTAATGCTAGGGAAAATTGTTTAAACAAGTGACAAGTCAAACCTTTCACAAAATAAATAATTACATGACAAAAATTTATGATATGAAAATATAAAATAAAAAAAGTCTACAAGCTTCACAAAATAACTATCACATATCAAGCTCCACTTCTCCATCATTTTACTCCCTTTTTTTTACGAGGCAAACCTAAAACAAGGAATGAAATAAAAAAAATCTAAATGATTTTAAAAAACTAGTAATTAACAAATTTTAACAATTTAACCAACTTACCTTTCATTAGAATCATCAATCATTTGTTGAAGTAGTTTGTAATCCAGCATCCTCATTTGTGAATAAATTCATAATATTTTCGGTCAAATCATTCAACCCCACCTCAATAGTTTCTAAAAAAAAATATTAGTAAAACAAATAACTTCAAAATGAAAATAAAAAAGACAAACCACTTACCTTTGTCTCCAACCAACCAATCTCTACAACAAACCAACGCCTCAACAACATCAGGCTTCATTGCACTACGATATTGGTCAAGTATCCTACCACCAATGCTAAAAGTTGATTCAGAAGCAACTGTAGAAATCGGAACACTCAAGATATCTCTGGCCATTTGTGCAAGGTCAGGATACCTAAATTGGTGAGCTTTCCAGAACCCGAGAACATCCAATTTTGTTATTCTATCAATTGTTGGTTCTTCCAAATAGAGCTCTAATTGACTCTTTTGAGCTCTGCCAATGAATTCTAAACTTTGAAAGGTGTCAAATTCCTATATTATAAATGAAATGTATTGGTAACCAGAAGTAAAAATAATGCGAAAAAACAAACATTATTAGCAATACCTTCAAAACATCCATGCATCCACTGCCTAAATTTAGAGCAAGAGAAGTATTATCATCAATGGCACTATGAGAACTTGAAGATGCATTGCCAGTATTTAGCTTGGAAGCAATACCCATATGCATATATTCCTCAAACAAAGAAAGCAATTTAGATCTTACAAGACTTAATTCATTGCTGCCGTGTCCATATAACTTGTTGTAACAAAACTCAATAAACTGCATCTTGAACCTCGGATCAACTATCACAGCAATGGCAAACAAAATGTTATAATCTTTCCCATACTTATCAAATTTTTGAAACATCCGATTGGCCATTGATCTCATGAAATCGTCAGAGCTTTGCAAGGCTTGGCTTATTGTCAACTGAACCGTAAAGACGCGAGGAAAGTAAAGGTTAGCAGTAGGATATTTCACTCCAGAAAATAAAGTTGTTGTCTCATAGAAAACCTCAAGGAATTTGCATATTTTTTCAACTTGTCCCCACTCATCAACCGATGGACAATGTGTGAAATTAGTATCAGCTAATCTCAAATGATTAAAAGCACGTCGATAATACATAACACTAGAAAGCATCAAATACGTCGAATTCCATCTAGTAGGAACATCTTGCCTCAGTGATTTCTTTGAATCAAGTGAAGTTTGGGTAACAGATTCTATAAACTTTTGCTTTCTCACTTGATTACCTTTCACATACTTTACACATTCACGAATCTTATCAACAGAACTATCAATTATTTTTAAACCTTCTTGCACAATTAAATTGAGAATGTGTGCACAACAACGAACATGCAAAAACTCGCCACCACTCACTAATGAACAATTTAAACCAAGTTGATCCCTTAAAAGGCCAACAAATACATCATTTGCAGCAGCATTATCTAATGTAATTGTGAAAACCTTTCTCTGAATTCCCCAAGCATTAAATAAACTATTAATTTTATCACACAATGCAATACCAGAGTGAGGTGAAGGCATGTAAGAGAAGTTGATAATCCTTTTTTGCAAAACCCAATTAGAATCAATGAAATGTGCTGTTAAACATATATAACCATCAGTGGCAATAGAAGTCCACAAATCAGAAGTGAAACAAATTTTTCCAGGGCATGAACGCATTTCTTTAGCTAGTTTGTTGCATTCATTTTTATGCATCTTTAGAATATCAATCCTTGCGGTGTTTCTAGTGAAATGATTGACTTGAGGTTCAAAATACGTAAAAATTGATCTAATTGCCTCATATTCCACAAACTGAAACGGTAAATCATGTCTCACAATTGCTAAGATTAACAACTCTCTAAATCTTTCCTGGTTGAACTTTTGTGACCTAATTTTATCGCCTTGTTCTAACAAAGCTTGAGCAATATCACTGCTTTTTTGTCTAGGACACTGATTAAGGATATGGCATCGGAGATTACCTGTACCCATGCTACTATCCGCTTTGTATGTAATCCCACAAGCTTTGTATTTGCAGCGCAAATCTTCTCCCTCTATTTTAGGAAGCATTTCAAAATATTGCCACCACTTTGATTTCAAGAGTCTCTTTCATTTGCCACTTCCAGTGTCGGAGGCCTTGCCTTGCGAACATGTTTCTTCATTAACATCTAAATCCCTTGTAGTTGTAGATATAGCTGGTGCACCCTCCAATGTCTCCTTCTCGCTATCCTCCTCTTGGTCAAGATCAATAGGTTGTGAACTCATTTTGTCGATGAGACGATGATGAAGTTGGGGAAACTAGGAACTTGATGGCTGATGCTAAACTTTTGCCCTAAAATGGAACTTGATGGAACATTGGAAAAGAAACAATCGCCGAAGAAGAGAAGTTGTGTCTTCTGTCTTGTGATTTGTGAACTCCTCGCTACTTATTATTTATTAACTTTGCCCTAAAATTTTAAATATAAAAAGTAATGGATTAATAGGAACCAATAAAATATTGGGCTGGTGGTGGTGGGTTTAGCCGTTCAGCAAAAAAAAGTCAACAAAAGCGGCTTGGCCTAGGAGGAGGAAGCAATATGAATAATCGAATATGTTATATGACTATATGGATAATTATATACCCTTGCCGAGTTGCCGCCTTGCGCCCTGTGAGTTGTGACCCTACCACACTACTACTTAAAAAAATGGATGGGTTTGGGTGGGTTCAGGTTGATGGGTGACCTGATTTTTAATTCGGGTCAACCCGTGTTAACCCAAACCCAACCCAACCGAGAAAAAAATTTCGGGTCAGATTTCGGGTTCAATCCAATCTGACCCTAATCATAAAACCCCCAACCCTAACCCATTATTTTTCGTGTCGACTCGGGTTGGGTTATCGGGTCGTGTTCATTTTTGACACCCCTAAGGTTATCCTCTGATGTAATCTTGGCGACAACAACTTCTCCTTGAGTTACGATCCCTCATATCAGGTGGTACTTGCGCTCTATGTGTTTACTTGCCTTATGGGCTTGTGGTTCCTTTGAGTTTGCTACTGCACCACTGTTATCACAATAAATTGTGATAGCTTTGGGCAAACCAAGAATCATATCTAAGTCCATTATGATGTTCCTGAGCCATACAGCTTTTTTGGCTGCCTTAGAGGCTGCCACATACTCAGCTTCCATGGTGGAGTCCGCTGCGGATTTCTGCTTAATACTCCTCCATACTATGGCTCCACCTCCTAATGTAAACACATAACCTGAGGTAGACTTACTATTATCCCTATTTGATTGGAAATCAGAATCCGTGTAACCCATAGGAGCAATTGATCTACCTGGTAAACTAACATATAATTCCTAGTCCTTTTCAGGTACTTTAATATATGCTTTACCGCAGTCCAATGTCCTTGTCCTGGATTACTTTGATATCTGCTAACCATGCCGATGGCAAAATAGATATCCGGTCTCATACACAACATAGCATACATGAGGCTTCCTATAGCCGAAGCATAAGGAACCGCCTTCATCTCCTCTATCTCCTTTGATGTTTTAGGACACATCTCTTTGGATAAAGGTACTCCATGCCGAAAAGGTAGAAAACCTTTCTTGGAGTTTTGCATGCTAAAACGAACTAGGATAGTGCCAATGTATGAAGCTTGAGATAAGCACAACATTCATTTTTTGCGTTCCCTTATAACTTTAATCCTAAGGATGTGTCCAGCTTCTCCCAAGTCCTTCATATCAAACTGTTTGGACAACCATACCCTTACGTCTAACAACACTTTGACATTGTTGCCAATTACCAAAATGTCATCTACGTATAGTATAACAAATACCACTACGTTTCCGTTACACCTCTTGTATACACAAGACTCATCCGGGCTTTGAATAAATCTGTAAGACTGGATTACCTCATCAAACCGGTTGTTCCAAGATCGTGAAGCTTGCTTCAATCCATAAATGGACCGATTAAGCTCATTTGTGCTAACGATGACCTTCTGATCTTTTGGACTATAGAATAAACTACCTTTCGTTCCTCTAGGATAGCCTACAAACAAGCGTACTTCCGTACGAGATTCCAACTTATCAGCATCTTCCTTCAGCACATGTACTAGACTACCCCAAATCTGAATATGTCTCAGACTAGGCTTACACCCAGTCCATAATTTTGTGAGAGTAGAGGGTACTGATTTAGAAGGTAACAAGTTCAGAATGTACATTGTCGTTTCCAAACCATATCCCCAAAACGAATTCGGTAACTCTGAAAAACTCATCATCGATCTAACCATCTTCATAAGAGTCCTATTCCTTCGCTCCGCCACACCGTTCTGTTGGGGTGTACTAGGAGCAGACAATTGGGATTGAATCCTAGCCTCTGACAAGTAACTCCTAAACTCTCCCAAGAGGTACTCACCACCACAGTCAGACCGTAGTGTCTTGATACTTTTACCTTAACGTTTCTCCACATTAGCATTGAATTCTTTGAACCTGTCAAGGCACTCAGACTTGTGGCGCATCAAGTAAATGTATCCATATCTTGAATAGTCATCTATAAATGCGACAAAATATTCAAAATCACCTCTAGCCTGGATAGACATAGGACCACATAAATCAGAATGAACCAATTCCAACACATCTTTGGCTCTATACCCCTTGGCCTTAAAAGGCCTTTTGGTCATTTTACCTTCCAAGCAAGATTCGCAGGTTGGGAAATCTGTTGGTGCAGGCATCACCTAAGGGAAACCTAGGTTTTGATAATGGCAAAGGGTTCAGAAGTTAAGATGTTATTGTGATATAACTTGTTCACTGAGTGTGCAGGAAGAAGTCCTAGGTACACTAGGCAAGAAGTCCTGGCAAAGGGCTAGGCAAAGAAGTCCTGGTCAAGGACTGGGCAAGAAGACCTGACCGGAAGTCGGGCAAAGAAGTCCTGGTCGAGGACTGGGAGGGAAGTCCTGGCAAGGGCCTAGGCACCGAAGAACTGACCGGAAGTTGGGCAAGAAGACCTGACCGAAAGTTGGGCAAAGAAGACCTGACCGGAAGTTGGGCACGAAGACCTGGTCAGGTGGATTGGGCAAAAGTCCAACCAGAGGAGCTGGTTGGCAAAAGGTAAACTCTCCTGAGAGGAGTAGGTGAGGACGCGTTCCCCGTTGAGGAAACAATAGGCGTCGGTTCGACCTAGGGTTCCATTTGGGAGACCCGAAGTCAGAATCAAGACAGCTACGACTATAAATAATGACTAACACTCTTGCTTGGTTTGTTTTGGAACTAACCTTGGTTACAGGGACCGAAGGATTGTGTTTCTGCAGCTTAGACACCCCCTAGGAGTGGGGTGGTTAACTAGGCTAGGTGCCCGGGAGGTCACGGGCGCCCAAGGTCAACGCCAAAAACTGCCAAGAAGCAAGACTGCTTCGAACCAAATTGGGCTAGGCACCCAGGAGGTCCCGGGCACCCAAGGTCAAAGCCAAAGTGGCCATCGAAGCAAATCCGCCACGAAGCCAATGGACCAAGTCAACCTAGGTGCCCGAGAGGTCCCGGGGGCCCTAGTCAGCCCAGGTGCCGAGTCGAAGGGGATAAGCGCTGGCCGAGCCCGCGGATGAAGATTCTCGCAGGATGAGGCACGTGTCAGGCGCCCCCATGGGTGCTATAAAAGGGGGTTCACCCCCAAGGCTTCGACATCCATTCTTTCCAACACTCCAAACACTTTTGCTCAAGCGCTGCGCTCCGGCCAAGTTCAATTTCGAGATTTCAGTGCCGACGACGACCCTCTGCTCCGGAATTCGATACATCTCGGGCGTTGGTAAATTTTTAGTTTACAAAAGTGTTGTGATTTAATTTTCCAAATTCTATATCTATACCTTAAATCTGTAAAAATCTTTCCGAATATAAAATTGCCCAAAGTAAATAGTCAAGGACCGTGGGCCTTGGAGTAGGAGCCGACCGCGACTCCGAACCAAGTAAAAAATGCTTGTGTTCTTGTGTACTTATCTTTTTCCGCTACGTAAATTCTTTAATCGTCCAAAAATTTGTTAACGATATTCACCGCCCCCCTCTATCGTTTTCTTCGATCCAACAAAATCTTCCACCACCAATGAACCCAAAGGTCTATCGGCTATCAACCTTTGAATTCTGCTTAAGTTAATATGACATAACCTTAGATATCAAAGATATGTCTGGTTCATTTCCGAAGGTTCTTTTCTCTTATTAGAGTTAGTAGATGAGTTATTAATTTCTATTTGCTTCGTGGGAGAAATTAGATTAAGAGTGTATAAATTGCCAGCCAATGCACTAGAACAGATAATCTCTCTATTCCTTTTGATAACAACCTTGTCATTAAAAGAAACAGCATATCCATCCAAAAATAAATTAGAAACCGAAATTAAATTCTTTCTAAAAGTAGGTACGTAAAGACAATTTCTCAAAACAAACATTTATTCTTAGCAAAAGATAAATAGACATCTCTCACTACAATAGCCGCCACCTCTATAGTGTCACGCCCCGAGACCTAGGAGCCGCTGTTCCAATATAAAATCGGACAGCATCTTGATAAGTACCATTTTTGTGATTATTTTAGATGTTAAAATCCATGTTTGACCTATGTTTTTATTGCTTATTTGTGATTTTACCCTAGGTTTTAGGATTTCCTCTTATTTTGGACTTAATTACAAATTTACACATTTTTTGGATTATTTGGCCACTAATTTTCTGATATATTTTTGTAGGCATGGAAGAATCCTGGACCTAGGGCATACTGGGTCAAACTTGAGTCGGAAGTGGAACCGGATCGAATTATCATGTTTTGGATTAATCCGGGCCGTCCGATTCAAGAGCGGCTAGATCTGAGCCATCCGGGACGATCTGAAGCAATCCGAGCTAGGGTTAGGGTTGATCAAGCTCTATGATCAAGATCTGAAGGTTTCATCCCAATCAGAGCTAGATCAACCGTTGGATCAAGCAAGGAGGGCTCTAGAGTGTCCATTCACAGATAGAGTTGATCTGGACCATCCGTTGCACATCTGGAGGATCCGAGCTACCACAAGGCAGATCCTGACCCCAGATCATCATCATAAAAGTTTGGCTCCAATCAGACCAAGATCTACCGTTGGATCTCCTCCGATCGATCTGAGCCGTCCATTGATTCCTATTTAATCAAAAACGCAGCTGCCTTTCTCCTCGTCGCGTCTCCGCCGCAGCTGTTTCCTTCTTCGTTTTCTTCACTGTTTCATTAGCTAGTTCTTCATCAAGGAGGCGCGATCCCTCAAATCCATCATCAAAGCAAGAGTTAGGTCAGTGAAGAGAGCTCTTGGTGAGGTTTCCGATTGATTTTCTGTTCAATAGCCAGTTTGCGCGAGGTCTCGGCAGCTTGCTATCCGATTTCAGCGAGCTCAGCTGTGCTCCACTTCCACTACATCCGAGCTGACCAGAGGGGTTCCCTGGAAGGTTTTGGTCACTCCCTAATCCCAATCGCGAGCCACCACAGCGAGTTTGATGAAATTAGAAGCTGAATTCAGTTTGGGCAGTGATCTGATCAGATTCGGTAGCTGAGGCGATTCTCATTGATTTGCGGAGCTTACGGGTCCGAGGTTCTCCCTTGATTGACGACCAAGGAGCTCTTGAGTTGAGGAATGGTTGAGGAGTAGCTTAGATAGTTTAATTTCAATGTTTCATAGCTGTAATTTGATTTCTGTCCTGTTTTCTGTATCTGCAGTTTTATCAGCCACTTAGTTCAAGTTTTCTGAATTGTTTAGCTTAATCTAGTTTTTAATCTTCAAGTTAAGTAGATTTAGAAGCTTGTTTAGTGAACAAATAGACCAATTTACAGTTTAATTTCTGTTTTTAGCTTGCGTGCCAATTCCCAGCTTGCGTACCATTTCATTTCTGCAATTCCTTTCAGTTTCTGAGTTTGTCTCAGATTACTTGTTTTCTGAATTTTTCTGAGCTGTTTAATTGTGAATTGTTGCTCTCGAATTAGTTAGATAGTTTGCTTAGATAGCATAGCATTTAAGTGTAGTTTCCTGCAGTTCTATTGATGCGTGCCAAAGTCAGATTTCATGCCATTTCCATTTCTGCATTTTTCTTGTAGTTTCTGATACAAGTTGTTTAATTCTGCATTCGAGCTAGGTAGATGCTTGTTTAGTGAGCATAGAACTTAGCATTTAGTTGCCTGCAACTTGGTTTCAGTTTTTAGCTTAGCTTGCGTATCAATCCCATTTCAGCCCTGTTTTCTGCATTAGAATTTCTGCATTCGAAATCTAATTCCTGCTCTGTCAATTCTGCATTAGCTTGATTTGGATTCATCAGTGATCGGCTGCTTAATGTCTTCACCAATTCTTGTTCAGCACTTCACTTATAGCCTCATCTTCCCATCTGAAGTGAACAGTTTATGTATGCATTTCCATTTACGAATTCTGCAAGCTTGAATTTCATTGCTGCTGTGCTGCATTCGGGATCTGAATAGTTAGTTTATTTCTGCATATATTGAATCAAGTTGACATTAGCTATTCTGAATATTAGCCTAACATTAGATTGGAGAATGTGATACCAAAGAGCTTGGTTTGATTCTGAATTTAATTCACTGCATCTAGGCATTCTATTTCTGAATTATTGCTACATTGCTACATGCGTGTACTGTTTTTCTGAGTTCACTCATTCAGTCAGCTGTATCTGAACTGATCAGCTTGATTTCTGCAGTTCTCAGTATTATCTTGAAGCTAGCTTGTGCATTGGACTTTAGCTGCTTGGTTTGTCAGCACTGGACTCCATTCTGAAAATTCCTACTTTATGTTCTGCATTTCTACATCTTAATTCTGCATTGAGGGTGTTGTTGAATTTCTGTATTGGAGTTATTGTTTCAGTTATGCATTAACATCTACATCAGTTTGCTACTGCATTGATCAGTATTCAGCTTGCTACTGCATTGACCTTTTCGTTGATAGTTGCTTATAAGGCTAAATTGATCAAGTTTAATGCTTGCACTTAGTACCATTTTGGCACGTGAATTTGTTTTCTTTGCATATCAGTTTGTTTAGTTGCTGCATTTGATATCATGTTTGTTTCCTCAGTCTCTCATCGACACCAAACACCAAATTTCATTTGAAACCCAAAATTCACAAACGACACATAAATACAAGCGCGAATCAAACAACGTCAACTAGCCCCGAGAAAAATACGACCTGCGGCCCCTATATTACATTTCCATATTTTTGATTGTAAAAGGGTTTCCAGCATTTCATTCATTGATATTTAAATTTGATGAGCCCATACATTTCGTGACAAATTAATTAGTATATTTTGGGCGCGTCACATCTCCCCTGTCCGGCGGACAATTTACATATACAAACATCACACGCAATAATAATTTGGCCTCAGGCCTCAAAATCAAGACATAATATAACCATAACACAAAGTAAACCATACCTGATTGTGGACCGGTCCGACTTACCACAAAAACAACAAACACATAGTCCATCAGAGGACTCAAAAATATAATACCAAGACAACTAAAACGCGATACAAGTTCCACGACATAAAACAAATACAAACCAAATAATACGATGTAAAGGAAACATAACTACGCGGAAGAACCCATCATTGGAGTCGTAGGGACCTGGGACTGGCAACTGGGAGTCCCCTGGAGACTAATCAACCTGGAAAAAAAATATGGGCAACGATGGTGAGTCCAAATAAACTCAGCTGATACCAGAAGCATATGTGCACAGCAAGCTATAAATAACAATAAGAATCACGCTGATACAGTCTTGAGTATAGAGGATAAAGCATATCTAAAGACTAAGGGTGAAATACATACCAGAGTCCGTCTATCCTGCAGGTAGGTGTAATCAATCCTCTATATAACCTCAAGAATGATACACAATCCAAATGTGTATGTCACCTGTAAGTGCATGTCAAACATATATAGCACTCAAACTCAACAAGCATCAACAAAGGTGCAATGCATCCTATACACCTGATGTAAAGATCTGTTCTGTATGCACCTCAGCCGCCACCAGACCGGCGGTCAGGGTGAACAGAAAATAGACAAGCCAACCACTCATGGTTGTATAGAGAAGTCAACCATTTGTGGCGTACAACATATGAATCCCAACACTTGTGGCTATGCAGATATGACGCCCAACACTCGTGACGATGCAAGTGTGTAGCCCAGCACTCGTGGCTATGCAAATATGATGCCCAGCACTCGTGGCTATGCAAATATGATGCCCAACACTTTTGACAATGCAAGTATGATGACCATCACTCGTGGCGATGCAAGTATGTATTCCAGTACTCGTGGCTATGCAAATATGTAGCCCAGCACTCGTGGCTACGCAAATATGATGCTCAGCTCCTGTGGCAATGCAATATGTAGCCCAGTACCTGTGGCTATACAAATATGACGCCTAGCACCTGTGGCGGATGCAATATGTAGCCCAGCACCTGTGGCTATGCAAATATGATGCCCAACACCTGTGGCAATGCAAGTATGTAGCCCAGCACCTGTGGCTATTCAACCTCAAACATGACTAGGGGCGGGCTCAGACCTCAGGGGAGCCGATGGTCGCCAGTATGCAATCGTATAGAGACTACAGCTCAGTATGCAACCTAGAAGGTAAAGTATTCCAACAACACCCTCCTCACTAACCAAGTTCTCAACCACACATCGGTGGGAAAAGTATAGGTCTAACATATGTATCCGACCTAACAACTCTACTCTAGGTATCCATACAAGGTATATCTGGAAATCAATCCAACTGCAGATACAAAGTGACCTACCACCATATCTAAGCACATATGTGTAGGACCGGTGCCGTCGATAGAGGAGGGGGGGGGGTGATTATCGACCGTAAAAACTTTTTTGGAAACTTCGTAAAACTTTCGTTCGTACTGGACTCAGAGTGTTAGTGCAGCGGAAAATACAATAGAAAGAACACAAGAACACAGCGGGATTTATTTACATGGTTCCCAACCCCCCAGGGTCAGTACGTCCAAGGCCTATGTACTCGGGGTGAGTCCACTATTGGTCTCCTTTCTGAAATTTCCAGAGGCGGAGAAAACCCATCTTACAGTGTAGAAGTACAATCACAAGTATAGCAAAGTAAGTACAGAATATTAAATGCAAATCGAACAACTAGGGTTTGAAACTCGGCCGATCTGGACCTCCAAAGTGCCGCGCACTTCCTACTGGAGCCTCCTGGTCGTAGAGCCTCGCCTTTAGAGCGTTGTCATCGGTCAGAATGCTTAGAATTGCTTTCAGCAGTTACATGTGAAGCAGAGGGGTCGAAGCCCCTTATATAGGCTTCATACGGGCGCCCTGGACGTTGGGGGCGCCCCCGTAAACTCGGTCAAACCTTATCCCCGTGCCGACCTCGCCGCAGCTGATAAAACCTTTGACCAGGGCACCCCGGACCTCCCGGGCGCCTAGCTTGAACACAGTCAACGCTAATCTCCTGCTTCGAACTCGCAGCAGCAAAACAGCTTTGAACCCGGGCGCCCCGGAACACCCGGGCGCCCCGCTTGAGGCATATTCTGCTTACCACACGAAAACTATTTTTTTCCTTCTTTGGCTTGGGTGCCCCCATCATTGGGGGCGCCCTGGATGCATGGGGGCGCCTAGCTTCAAAGCCTCCAGCCCTGTTTTGTTTGCTTTATCTTCCAATCTTGGTACCTGCAAGATACACATATACATAGCAAATATACACACATTCTTAACGTTAAGGACTTGGTTCTGACTTCGGATTTCCACGAAACCCTAGGTTGAATCGAAGCAAGTTCCCACCCCCGAGAACGCGCCTTTCACCTACTCCTTTCAGGAGACGGTTGCCACCCAGTCCTTCGGGTGGACTTTTGCTTAGCTTCCGATGCTTCCGGACCTCGAGACGCCCGAACCCTGACCCGTCTCTACTTCTGTCCTTAGTCATCGCTCAGCTAAGTTGCTTAGTCTCTCGGACCAAGACTTCATGCCCAATTCCCCGAACCAGGACTTCGGTGCCCAACCCTCGACCAGGTCTTCTTGCCCAGTCCTCAACCAGGACTTAGTGCCCACCTTCGAAGCAGGTCTTCGGTGCCCAGCCCTTTGCCAAGACTTAGTGCCCAACTTCACTCACCAGGTCTTAGTGCCCAGTCCCACTCACTAGGTCTTAGTGCCTAGGTTAACTAGGGCTTTTCTTCACTTTGGTGACTCCTCTCTTAACTCCCCTTCCTTTGTTAAATGTATCACTGACTTAAGTCTATTGTCAAACATTAAAACACTTAAAGGAGAACATCATTGATGCACCTTGCACCAACAATCTCCCCCTTTTTGATGTTTGACAATATCTTAAGTTAGATTGGCTGAAGAGACTAACTTACTATTCTTGGAAAAAAAACAAAAAATAATATAAGTTTTGAAACTACATTTTTGATCTTTGGGAGAAAAAAAAATTTCTAACTTAAGCACACCTCTACCCCTTTGTCATACATCAAAAAAAAAACCAAAAATAGGTATTTGCACCAACAATGAAAACCTTTGGTTCTTTTTGAAAATACATAGTACAAATTTTTGAAAGCATTGTATTTTGAATGATATATTAAAAAAATGCATAATTTTTAAAAATGCTATGCGCTTTGAAAAGTACAAGTACTTTGAAAATTATTATGATCTTTAAAAAATGCAAGTACTTTTAAAAAAAATATTTTTTTAAAATTAAGTACTTTTGAAAAATACATTGAATTTTTGCAAAATTAAGTACTTTTGAAAAATATTAGACTTTGAAAATATAATATTTTACTTGACTCGGTTTCTTTTCCAGTCTGACACAATCTTAGACAACCTTGTTAACTACAAGGACATTTTCCTAAGTGTCCTGGAAATTTTTCAAACTCAAGTAAATATTATTATTATTATTTGTAAAACAGAATTTTGATAAAAAAATGATAGTACTTTTGAAAATATATGCTAGTACATTTTGAAAAATGTGTGAATTTTTGAAGACCCAATATTTTACTTGACTTGATTTATCTCCCAGTCTGACACCATCCTAGGAAACCTTGTTGACTACAAGGACATTTCTTAAGTGTCCTGGAAATTCTCCAACCCAAGTAAATATTATTTCAAAAATAATTTCATAAGTCACACAAATTCTGACAAATAGAAGAATAGTATTTTGAAAGACAGATTTTTAGCAAGATTTTGAAGATATGAAAACATGTTATTAAATAATTCTTTTAATTTGATCTCCCCCGAAACTTGACTCAGTCCTGGGAAGCTTGTTGACCACAAGTACTCTTCCTCTGAGTCTTAAGGTTTGATTCAGATCAAAAGAATAATCTAATAATAATTTAAACTTGTCAGAAGTTTGACTCAGACTCCCCCTAAATCTGAGACATCCTAGGAGTCCTTATAGATCATGAAGTGGACCTTCCTCTGTGTCTTTAGGGTTTATCAAAATCAAATGAACACCAATTTTCAGGAAGATGGATTTTGAAATCACAATTTGGAAAGAAGATAATTTTTAAAGTATAAGTCTTTTTGGAAACGTATGTGATAGAAATTAAGGCACAGTTTTCGAAAAGTCTTTTCAAAAAAATTTAACAGAGCGAAAACACTCCCCCTGTACCCAACATCATTTGACTCTATCTAAGTGCCTTAAGGAACTTTAGTGTTGTCCTAACAGGCTTGTGTCTAATTGTGTGAGTCAAACAATTTTCAAAAGGAAATAATTTTTGAAAACATATACTGTATTGGCAATCAAACAAGCATGAAATCCATACAAACATTATTATGTTGAAGCACTATTTTGAAAATATATTTTTAGTAGAAATATTCTAGCAATTTTGAAAAACAATTTTGAAACATGCTTATCAATTCATTAGTCCTTAACATCTCACCCATTCTAGATGTGCCAATACATCAAGCATGGTTGCCTTATGGGTGTATTGTGAGATGCTTGATTATTTTCCTTAATTCATTATTAAATCTAAGATTTAATTGAAATTTATGGTAGATTCAAATTTGACAAAGAGTAATTTGAATTTGAATTTCAAAAATTGGCTTCCAGGTCTTGGCGAGGCACAAGGCCTCATTGGCCGTAGCCTTATTGGATCATCAACCCTTTCCTTGACAAAGCCTTTTAGAAAAATTTCATTTTCAAAATTACTTTTTGAGAAATTTTGGTCTAACTAGTTTGAATCTTAGATCGGTAGCTTCGGCTAGTTCCACCAGTCTAAACAGACCAAGTAGAGTATACTTGACCTTATTAGAAAAGGCTTCCCTAACGTACTATCATCTCACCTCCACCCAATACTAGGTTTTCAAATTTCAATTATCTTTTTCCTATAACCATTCTAAATCATGCATAAATTTAAATATGAATGACAAGACATATATATGTGAAAAATAGCAGATGTATGTCATGACAGTTATGCATGAGTCAAACAAGTCAAATAATTTTATTTAAGTTTATAAAGATGTATCAAATTTCCGATTTGATACATGTCGTATGGACCCATGAATATGTCAACCCACATTGACATATTTGATTTTCTTAAATTAATTGTTGCGGTATGGGTAGGATTTTATTTAATTTGAGTTTAAGTTATTTATGAGTTAGAGTTAACTTAAAAAGAATTACTTAAAGTTAAATTAATTAAGGATTACTTAAATTAAGAATTAATTAAGGACTAATTAATTTGTATTTGATTTAATTAAGAATTAATTGAATTAATTTGAATTAATTTGAATTAAGATAATTTAATTTAATTTGAATTAATTTGAATTAAGATAATTTAATTAATTAGGATTTAATTTTGAATTAAGATAATTTAATTTAATTAGGATTTAATTTTGAATTAAGATAATTTAATTTAATTAGGATTTAATTATATTTAATTGATTTAATTAATATTTAATTGAATTTAATTGATTCAATTAAGATTTAATTGAATTTAATTGATTTAATTAAGATTTAATTAATTTGAATTTGAATTTGAATGATTAAGATTTAATTGAATTTGGATTTAATTTGAATTTAATTTAATTTGGATTTAATTTTAATTAATTTGAATTTAATTTAATATGGATGTAATTTGAATTAATTTAAATTTAATTTAATTTGGATTTAATTTGAATTAATTTGAATTTAATTTAATTTGGATGTAATTTGAATTTAATTTAATTTGAATTTAATTTAATTTAATTTGGATGTAATTTGAATTAATTTAAGTGTGAATTAATTAAGATTTAATCGAATAATTAAGGATGAAATGATTAATTAATAGTTGTGTGTTTAGGTTCAGCATTTTCATTATTTCAAAAATTTCTGACTCATCCTTATTTTTCTTTTCAAGTTTTTCAAGTAATTCTGATTTATTTGAACCTTTGTGATTTTTATTAACTATGGTCTTTATCTTAGACAATTCTATCTCCTCCTCAAGATTAGATCTTTCAATATCCTCAAAGTAGGTGGAGTAAAGTGGGCCAGTAGTTAATTTTTCAGGATTATCTAAGGGAATAATTAAATCAATATCTAAAGACTTATCATCTCCACTATCTTCAAAATTATCCTTATGATCCTCAGAATTATCCTTATGATCCTCAGAATTATCTTTATTATCCTCAGAATTACCCTCAGAATTATCCTTATTATCGTCAGAATTTTTAAATTTAAATTCATAACTATCTAAAGGATTTTCAAATTTGGGTTCAGGTTTATACAAAGGGTTTTCAAATTTGAATTCATAATTATCTAAGAGATTTTCAAATTTTAATCAAGAATTATCAGAGTTAAAATTAAGATTAATTTCGGAATTATCATCAAGAAATTTAACATCATCTGATTTAATTTCAGGAGTACCAGTAGTATTACCAGATCTAATTTTAGAATTAATTTCAGTAATTTTTGAATTGACATTAAAAATTAAATAGTTAATTTCTGATATTTTAACATTATTTACATTTTCCAATTGATCATTTAAAATATTGATTTGCCTACTTACACAATTTAATTTTTCAGTAACATTATCTTTTTGTAGTGTCCGAATTTCTCGCATTTGAAGCATCTGATGTGATTTTTGTCCCTCCAGACTCCTGGCGCTGGTGTCTCCTTTGTCGTCAGTGGTGTAGACCGAGTCTTACGAGTAGGGCACTGATTTTTATAGTGCCCTCTCTCCCTGCACTTGAAACATATAACATGGAATTTAAAATTTGACATTTAAAATTAAATTATACCTGATTCACCCCTGGGCACCCCCTCAACTCCTGGGGTCGTTGCTCCGTCGGCGGTTATCCGGTGAAGAGCGGCCTGGCTCTAATACCACTTGTAGGACCGGTGCCGTCGATAGAGGGGGGGGGGTGAATATCGACCGGAAAAACTTTTCCGAAAACGTCGTAAAACTTTCGTTCGTACTGGACTCAGAGTGTTAGTGCAGCGGAAAATACAATAGAAAGAAACACAAGGACACAGCGGGATTTATTTACTTGGTTCCCAACCCCCCAGGGTCAGTACGTCCAAGGCCTATGTACTCGACGTGAGTCCACTATTGGTCTCCTTTCCAGAATTTCCGGAGGCGGAGAAAACCCGTCTTACAGTATAGAAGTACAATCAAAAGTATAGCAAAGTAAGTACAGAATATTAAATGCAAACCGAACAACTAGGGTTTGAAACTCGGCCGATCTGGACCTCCGAAGTGTCGCGCACTTCCTCCTGGAGCCTCGCGGTCGTAGAGCCTCATCTTTAGAGCGTTGTCATCAGTCAGAATACTTAGAATCGCTTTCAGCAGTTACATGTGAAGCAGAGGGGTCGAAGCCCCTTATATAGGCTTCATACGGGTGCCCTGGACGTTGGGGGCGCCCCCGTAAACTCGGTCAAACCTTATCCCCGCGCCGACCTCGCCGCAGCTGATAGAACCTTTGACCAGGGCACCCCGGACCTCGCGGGCACCTAGCTTGAACCCAGTCAACGCTAATCTCCTGCTTCGAACTCGCAGCAGCAAAACAGCTTTGAACCCGGGCGCCCCGCTTGAGGTATATTCTGCTTACCACACGAAAACTGTTTTTTCCTTCTTTGGCTTGGGCGCCCCCATCATTGCGGGCGCCCTGGATGCATGGGGGCGCCTAGCTTCAAAGCCTCCAGCCCTATTTTGTCTGCTTTGTCTTCCAATCTTGGTACCTACAAGATACACATATACATAGCAAATATATACACATTCTTAACCTTAAGGACTTGGTTCTAACTTCGGATTTCCACGAAACCCTAGGTTGAATCGACGCAAGTTCCCACCCCCCGAGAATGCGCCTTTCACCTACTTCTTTCAGGAGACGGTTGCCACCCAGTCCTTCGGGTGGACTTTTGCTTAGCTTCCGATGCTTCCGGACCTCGAGACGCCCGAACCCTGACCTGTCTCTACTTCTGTCCATAGTCATCGCTCAGCTAAGTTGCTCAGTCCCTCGGACCAAGACTTCGTGCCCAATTCTCCGAACCAGGACTTCGGTGCCCATCCCTCGGCCAGGTCTTCTTGCTCAGTCCTCGACCAGGACTTAGTGCCCACCTTCCGAGCAGGTCTTCGTGCTCAGCCCTTTGCCAGGACTTAGTGCCCAGCTTCACTCACCAGGTCTTAGTGCCCAGTTTCACTCACTAGGTCTTAGTGCCTAGGTTAACTAGGACTTTTCTTCACTTTGGTTACTCCTCTCTTAACTCCCCTTCCTTTGTTCAATGTATCACTGACTTAAGTCTATTTTCAAACATTAAAACACTTAAAGGAGAAAATCATTGATGCACCTTGCACCAACAATATGTACGCCATAGCAAATATCGAGACTGTATGAAATTAAACAGGACTCCTCTAATAGAGTAAACAACAGATATCTGATCATAATGTAGAAAGGCAGGTATAGCGTATAAACCTAATGTTATTTATAACACATTATGCACAATAATAAGACAGTATCTAAAAAGAAGTCAGGGGTACCCGCCTCCAATGGTAGAAGCCTGTATATGAAGAGAACCCTCCATCCAAACAATAGTCTGCAGTCAACTGCTCAAGTCAATGTCCTGTATCCATAAAACATACTATAAGCCATCAATAAGAATGGTGCCAACTAGACTAGACACCAAGCCATATTTGGATTAATCCAACTCGACCAAAGTGTGGTTTACTTCAATACTAAACCACACAATTAGACTAACGCTAACTTAATTAGAATTAGCCTTAATTAGGGATCAACTTCCGAGTTAATCCCAGACCCTAATCCTAACCCAACATGAATTTCCCAAACAGAGGCAAACCCACTCAATTCTGATCACATGAGAACAATTCCCCAATATTGACAACTATAATTCGAATTGAGTTTATCCAATAACACTCTACTGATCAACAACCACTAATCTAATGCAAAACACAGTAGCTTTATCCAAGCTTAGCCAACCAATTAGCTCCAAGCTTACACCGTAGTATCAATTAACCAATACAAACCTCAATCTGATCAGCCACACTAAACAAATGAAACCCCATCATCAGCTTCAAAATCCAAACCAAAGAAGCCCAGGGCACCATGGACAACCCAATGATCACATTCTAAAACTGAGCATATCCTAGAAATCATCAACCAAAATAGAACAACACGAAGCAAGCTCACAACAAAGATCTAAACAGACCAAATCCTATCGACATGATCAGAGACATGAGAAAAATCTACCACAAGACATATTCAAGAACACAAGGCTACCTTCGAAACAAAAATCCCAATTCATGGAGCTCTCGGCACATCAGGATCATCCCAAAACAGAAACCAAATCAACCTTAAATTAAACAGATCTAAATTTCCATCCCAAATCAAAACGGAAACCAAATTTTACCTCAATTATGGTCGGCTGCAATTGTAGCTCCACCTCAACCACAATTGAGAAGGAAATAAAGCAAGAAGGAATCACTGCAAGCACCAATCTAGCAAACAATCCAAGATCCCCAGCTCTGAGCCATTCTCTTCCCTACCGAAGGCTGATCACGATCTTCGACCAAAAGAAGCTACGACATCGCGTGGAGAGGAGAAACTAGGGCCCGTGAGGTGATGGCCCTCGGTCTCACTCATGGAGCTAAAATGTCAAGCTTCGGCAGAAACAGCGGGGAAGAGGAAGAACACCCAGCAACCAGTACATCCTAGCACATCCCTCACCTGAGGAGGGCCGATTAGGACTCACGAGAAGAAGGTGAAGAAATGGTGAGGAAGGAGGATAGTGTCGGGTTTGGCTGTGGCGAAAACTACGAGAAGAAAAGGGAGGAGGGTTCTTTAGGTCAAGCCATCTTACACTTAAGCCCCTCATTTTTTTACTAATCCCATATCCGCCCTTAACAGTTAATGTATATTTGCAAATCAACCCTTCAAACTTATGTTTCAAAGAAATTTTAGCCTCCAATTTCAATTTGGGTCTCTCAAACCCTAATCTTCTTCCGAAAAATTTTCTGGATCGCGTCAAAAATGTCGGATTTAACATCCTCCCCCACTAACAAAAATTTGGTCCCCAAATTTGTTACTTAATTGTGGTGGGTAAATAATACTCTATTCAATTAGCCTAACAACTGATGAAGTTGCTTGCACCCTAAGCAAATGAGTGGGATATTAAGCTTGAATCTCCCATCCAAGCTCCCAAGTGATGACTAGATTCTTGGTATGCCCCCACAGCATCACCCAGAACTCATAGTGTTCATACCATACGAAGAATATCATCCTCTATCCCAGGATGATACATAGAATCAACTCTACTCAGAGTTGTAATCAACTATCCCTCCATCAATGTCCGCAGTGCGAAACATACACCATCTACTTTTAGATCAACAGGAACTACCAACATAAGTTCATACTAGAGATCACTGATCTAAAGGTCATTCTTTGACAACCATCATCAACTGATCACATTTAACCTAACCAACTTTAGGTCGCTCAACCATAAGGTCATTGGCTCCGAGTCCATAATCGAATCCTATATCATGTAACATCAAATTGATCAACAACTCCCATGTTTCACCAATCAATAGCATCTTCCAAAATCACAAGTCATATATATATCTCCTCTACTAATGATGGTAGCACATAGCTAATGCTACTCTTCTACATCCATGTAGGTTATGTACCCTAAACGTGCCCTCTAGGTGACCTAACCAGGCATGAACGACCCAACGGTCTGAAACTCCTTGAACCAGGGTAAGTCGATCCTACACTAATTGAGCCAACAACAGTAGGCAATCCCTAGTTCTCGCTTAGCTAATAATAGCTAGAACACGTACTATAGATAGTAAGATCTAGAAAAATCAAAATCTTAAACCTCCAATAGATTGTTGACATATTCGACCTTGGCTTTCTGACACAGCAGTCGATGCTACTAGAGAATTAGTATTCCTCGTTCCAAAGTCTTATCGGCAATGTGTCAACTAATCGTTCACATGAACGATCACGACAAACATAGATTGACTACCTGTCAATCAAACTAAAACCAAGTCTATGAGTATCAATCTATCCAATATGAATACATAATCCCACCAAGCTGGGATAATCTAACCAATTCTAACTCTAATAGTAAATACTAAAAGTAGAATAGGTTCAGAAAGCAATACCTCATGTCACCTGGAGATGTCCCATCGCCGCCAGGTCCCAAAGTCCAAACTCATTGAAAGAAGACTCCGAAAATTCAAAATGTACTCGGGTAGATATCATCAAACCCAAGCTCCGACACCTACCAAATAGGTATCAGATTTACCTCCAACAAATCCGAAAAGACACGCAAAACTTGACTCTGATATCAAAATAAATTGTCACGCCCTGAGACCTTGGAGCCGCTGTTCCAATATAAAATCGGACAGTATATTCCCTATCCGGCGGACAATTTACATATACAAACATCACATGCAATAATAATTTGGCCTCAGGCCTCAAAATCAAGACATAATATAACCATAACACAAAGTAAACCATACCTGAATACGGACCGGTCTGACTTACCACAAAAATAATAAACACATAGTCCATCAGAGGACTCAAAAATATAATACCAAGACAACTGAAACACGATACAAGTTCCACGACATAAAACAAATAGAAACCAAATAATACGATGTAAAGGAAACATAACTACGCGGAAGCACCCATCATTAGAGTCGTAGGTGTTGTATCGGAGTAAATCGATAGAGGGGGGAGGGTGAATATCGATCTTAAAATTTTTCAGATAAGTAGAGTGATTATGGAGCGGAAAACAAGAAAACAATCGCTAACACAAGTTCTTTTTACTTGGTTCGGAGTCGCGGTCGGTTCCTTCTCCAAGGCCCACGGTCCTGGACCGTTTACGTTGGGCAATTCTATATTCGTAAAGATCTTTTACAGGTTCGAGTATAGATATAAAATTGAAATTGAAAGTACAATACTTTTCGTAATTTAAATGTTACCGACGCCTGAGGTGGATGGAAGTTCGGAGTAGCGGGTCATCATCGGCGCTTGAATCGCGAGGTCGGAGCTTGTCGGAGTGTAACGTTTGAACGAAAGTGTTGAGAGCGATGTGAGCGAGATGTCCTGAAGCCTTGGGGGTGAACCCCTATTTATAGCAGCCATAGGGGCGCCTGTATTGATGGGGGCGCCTGACACGTGGCCTCTCCTGCGAGAACTCCAATCCACAGGCTCGGTCAGCGCTTATCCCCTTCAATGAGGCTCCTGAGCTGACTGGGGCGCCTGTGTTAACACAGGCGCCTGTGCTGACTTGGTCTAGAGGCTTCATGGCAGTTTGCTTTGATGGTTTTGTTTTTGCCTTGCACTGGGACGCCTGTATCCATACGGGTGCCTAGCCCAGTGAGGCGCCTCACTCCATTGAGGTGCCTGAGCTACAGAAACACTGTTCCTTCATTCCATGCAACCAAGGTTAGTTCCAAAACATAAGAGGCAAATATAATAATAAGTTTCAACCATTGTTTACAGCCTTAGCTATCTTGGTTCTGACTTTGGGTCTCCCAAATGGAACCCTAGGTTGAACCGACGCCTAATGTTACCTCCTATGGGGAACACGTCCTCACCTATTCCTCTCGGGAGAATTTACCTTTTTGCCAATCGGCTCCTCCGGTTGGACTTTTGCCCAATCCTCCGATCAAGTCTTCGTGCCCAGTCCTTTGCTAGGACTTCTTGCCTAGCCCTTTGCCAGGACTTCTTGCCCAGCCCTCGACCAGGATTTCTAGCCCAGTCCTCGACCAGGACTTCTTCTTGCCCAGTCCTCGACCAGGACTTCGTGCCCAGCCCTTTGCCAGGACTACTTGCCTAGTGTACCTAGGACTTTCCTGCACACTTAGTAAGCTTGTTAGATCACAACAACACCATAACTTCTGAGCCCTTTGCCATTATCAAAACATAGGTTTGACTTTGGTGCTTCCGGCACCAACAATCTCCCCCTTTTTTATTTATGGCCACACCGTTCAAATTGTTAAGTTAAAAAAGATAGCATATTTAACAAGCAAAGAATTCGAAAAAAAATTCCAGTTTTCTCCCCCTGAAACGAATATTCTCCCCCTGAGTTTTTCAATGATATATGGGTTTTTGTAAACCTTCTAAGTGCTTTAGATTTGACTAAGTATTTTTTTGCAAACTTTCTATACATAGAAAATTTTGCAAGTTTTTCACACTTAGAAAATTTTCCAAAAATGTTTTTGCAAGTTTTTCACACTTAGAAAATTTTCCAAAAAGTTTTTCATATTTTTCGTACTTAGAAAAATTTTCCAAAAAGTTTTTGTAAGTTTTTTGTACTTAGAAAAATTTTCCAATAAGTTTTTACAAGTTTCTCATACTTAGAAAAATTTTCCAAAAAGTTTTTGCAAGTTTTTCGCACTTAGAAAATTTTCCAAAAAAGTTTTTGCAAGTTTTTCATACTTAAAAAATTTTCCAAAAAACTTTTTGCAAATTTTTCATACTTAGAAAATTTCCTAAAAATACTTTGTGTAACAAAAACACTTAAAGAAATAGATTTTGACTTAGAACCATTTAAGTACTTAGAAAATTTTGAGGTGCTTTAGAAAATACTTAGAAATACTTAGTTTTGAAATGCTTAGATTTGAAACACCTAGAAACATTTTTAAGCACTTAGATATTTACTTTACTTTTTGAAAAAGAGAAAAAAAATTTTGAAAAAATTTCTCCATTCCTTTCTCTCCCCCTTTGCCATATATAAAAAAAAATTGATACTAATAACAACAGGTAAATTAGAGCTAGTAAGAAAAATTAAAGTTCTGTATTAAACCAACTCTAATAACTTTAAGCATAAATTGGACCAAACCAAATTAAACCGATCTTGTTCGGGTCTTGTCTAACCCAGTTAGCTACTTACTAACTGTTATAAACAGTAGCTTTTGCTAGGGTTAGTCAAGTTAAGTGTTCTGATCAAGTTAGACTTTCTAAGCTTGACACTCAACCTGATTGTTGTTCAACTTGTATTTATTGCCCCAATTACTGCAGATGCACTGACTTAAAGCATCTTGAATCAAGGCATAGACCTAAACATCTCAACCCAGTCTAGGTTATTAATCAAAAGTACCTTAAGGTGCTTGTGAGATGCTGACTTCTAGATCTATAGGTGCATGCAGTTCTAGGGTTAGGGCCTAAGCTAAGCCCATTAACGAAAAAGCCCTAGTTTTGAAGGAGGTAGTTTTTGAAATAAAAAATTAAGTTGGAAAATCATTTTAAATTTCAGAAACTTGATAAATGATAAATTTGTAAAATTTTCAAAGAAAATTAAAAAAGTTTTTAGGAAACAATATAAATCAGTCCTACTCTACTAAGCACAACCCTAACTGCCTACTTAGTGAGCTAAACTCAGACTCAGGTAAAGGTTTGGTGAAGATATCAGCTTTGTTGGATTTTAAGTCCACATGTTTAAGTACTATTTCACCCCTGGCTACATGATCCCTTACAAAATGATGTTTAACTTCTATATGTTTATTCGGGAATGTTGAATTGGGTTTTTAGTCAAGTTGATTGAACTAATGTTATCAATATAGACTTGAGTTTGGGTGTAGTCAAGCTGGAAGTCCTTAAGAGTGTGCATCATCCACAAAAGTTATGCTACACATTCTCCTAGGGCAACATATTCTGCTTATGTTGTGGACAGTGCTACGCAGTGTTGCTGTCTGCTACACCAGCTGACTAGGCTATGTCCTAATAGTTGGCAACTTCCACTTGTACTTTTTCTATCTAACTTGCACCCAACATAGTCAGAGTCAGAATATCCTGACAATTCAAAAGTGGAAGTCCTAGGATACCAAATCCCAACATTTAGGGTACCCTTAATGTACCTAAGTACTCTTTTTAGGGCTGCTAAGTGGGATTCCTTAGCACAAGTTTGGTACCTAGCACACATTCCAACAGAAAATAGGATATCAGGTCTACTAGCTATTAAGTAAAGTAGACTGTCAATCATACTTCGGTATAGTTTAAGATCAATAGGTTTACCTTCAGGGTCACTATCAATTTTGACATTTGTTGTCATAGGGGTACTTATGCTTTTGGAGTTATCCATTTTAAATTTCTTTATTAACTCATTAGCATACTTGGATTGGTGAACATAATTACCGTCTCTAGTCTGTTTGATTTGTAATCCTAAGAAAAAGTTGAGCTCACCTACCAAGCTCATTTCGAATTCACTTTCCATTATTTTTACAAATTCTTTTAAAAAGTTAGAGTTGGTAGATCCAAAAATTATATCATCGACATAAATTTGGGCAATAAAAATGTTGTTTGTAAGGTTTTAACAAAAAGGGTGGAATCAATTTGACCTTGGTTAAATTCCTTAGAAATTAGATAAGTTGATAAACGTTCATATCATGCCCTAGGTGCTTGTTTCAACCCATATAGTGCTTTTCTAAGTTTAAAGACATATTCAGGTTCTTCTAGGTCCTCAAATCCTGGGGGTTGTCCTACATAGACTTCTTCTTTGATGAACCCATTCAAAAAGGCAGACTTAACGTCCATTTGGTATAGCTTGAACCCTCTATGGGTTGCAAAGGCTAACAACGTTCTAATTGACTCAAGTCTGGCTACTAGGGTATATGTTTCATCATAGTCTAATCCTTCGACCTGACTAAAACCTTTGGCTACTAAGCGAGCTTTATTTCTAACTATTTCCACTTGATCATTTAATTTATTTCTGAACACCCACTTAGTATCTATAACAGATTTACCTTCAGGTTTAGGTACTAGTTCCCAGACTTGATTTCTTTCAAATTGGGCTAACTCCTCCAGCATGGCTATGATCCAATCAGGGTTAGGTAGGGCTTCCTCTATAGTCTTAGGTTCAATTTTTGAAATTAACACGATTTGACTAAGATTTCTATAGAAAGACCTAGTTCTAACTCCTAAGGTTGGATCACCCATAATTTGATCAGAAGGGTGACTGAGTCTGGGTTTCATGGTTCTTCTAGTACTAGGTTCAGCCTCAGGTCTGGCTGGACGGTTTGGTTCAGTGTTTGGTTCAACTACTTGGGTCGGTTCAGTTATAGGTTGAGTTGAGACCTCAGTAGTTGGTTCAAGAGTTAGTTCATTTAGAGATTTAATCAATGGTTCAATTGATGGTTCAATTGTTGGTTCATTGTCTTCTTGATCAGTATTTGATTGGTTTAATTTTTTATTATCAATTTTTGGTTTAATTTTCTCATCAAAAATTATATTAGTGGTTTCTTCAATTTTGTGAGTTTGTTTATTTAAAACCCTATAGACCCTACTAGTTGTTGAATATCCTAGGAAGATCCCTGGGGTTGACTTGGATTGAAACTTACCTAGGTAGTCCTTGGTGTTCAGGATATGGACTTTGCACCCAAAGACTCTTAGGTAGTGTAGGTTAGGCAGTCTATGATAATATAATTCATAAGGTGTTTTATTATGCCTTTTGTTAATTAGAACCCTGTTTTGGATGTAGCATGTTGTACTTACTGCTTCTACCCAAAATTGGTTAGCTAAGTTAAATTCATTTAACATGGTTCTAGCGGCTTCCTGAAGAGTTCTATTCCTTCTTTCTACTATCCCATTTTGTTGGGGGTTCTAGGACAGCAAAATTCATGTATGTACCCATTTATTTTGTAAAATTCTTCAAACCGTTGATTTTCAAATTATCCCCCGTGATCACTTCTAAGCCTTTTGATTTTAGTATCATTTTGATTTTCAATCATTTTACATAGATCAATAAATAAATTTAAAGTTTCATCTTTAGTTTTTAGGAACCTAACCCAGGTAAACCTAGAGTAATCATCGATAATTACTAAGCAATACTGATTCCCGCTTAGTGACTTGGCTCCATGTAAATCAAATAGGTCAAGGTGCAGGAGCTCAAGGGTGGTTTAGGTTAAGTCTGATTGAATTGATTTGTGACCAGACTTGGTTTGTTTGCCTTGGTTACATGAGTTACAGATTGTGTTTTCAAAATTCTTAATTCTTGGTACACCTTTAATTAAACCAAGTTGGGTAATTTTAGAATTTAGTTTAACGTGAGTGTGACCTAATCTCCTATGCCAGAGGTTGAATTCTTCTAATTGAGTCAAGAGGCATTTTGGTACTTAAGGTAAATTAATGGTATAAACGTTATTTTTCCTAGTACCCTTAAGCATGACTTTTGAGTCTTGAAGATTTCTATTCAGGCAGTCAGAGTTGGTGAATGTAACTACATAGCCAGTACCACATAGTTGACTTATACTAAGCAAATTGAATTTAAAATTATCAACCAAGAGTACTTTCTTAATCACAAAATCATACTTGAGTTCAATATTACCTGACCCAATGACTTTGAGTGTAGCATTGTTGTCGAATACTACTGAGCCTAGGTTCTTGAACTTTATTTTGGTTAATTTCAATTTGTCTCTAGTCATGTGCCTGGAGCATCCACTATCCAACATCCATTGGTCCAAATCTTTATGTTCCTACACATAAAGTATTTATTGATTTGGATCCATTAGAGTTAGGGATAGCTTAAATTGATTTTCACAGCCTAGTCAGTCTCACCCAATCTAGTGTTATCAATCATGTTAACCTTATGGGTATTGTGAGACAGATTTTCAAAAATTAAAGATTTTAATTTTAAAAAACATGGTTAATTTTGAAAGAATTAATTTTGAAATTTTAAAAATTTTAAGTTTATTGAATTTGAAAAATGGTTGACTCTAAGATTACTTGAAATTTGTGTTAGATTCAAATTTGACAAAGAGTAAATTGAATTTGAATTTCGAAAATTGGCTTCCAAGTCTTGGCGAGGCACAAGGCCTTCTTTGGCGGTAGCCTTATTGGATCATCAACCCTTTCCTTGATAAAGCCTTTTAACAAAATTTCATTTTCAAAATAACTTTTTGAGAAATTCTGGTCTAACTAGTTTGGGTCTTGGATTGGTAGCTTCAGCTAGTTCCACCAGACTAAACAGATCAAGTAGAGTATACTTGACCTTATTATAAGGGCTTCCCTAACGTACTATCATCTCACCTCCACCCAATACTAGGTTGTTCAAGTTTCAAATAAATTGTTTTGTCCTTAAACTAACCAATCCTAAATCTAAGCTTGATAATTAAAAATTGCAAAAATAAACAATCAAGCATGCAATTAAAAAAATCACAATTAAAAAAAATTATCTAATTATGAATATGGTTTTTATATTAGCTCCCCCTGAACTACAACCTCGATAATGGTTAGGCAAGATGTGAATCTTGTCCTTGGGGATCCAATACTGGTTTGGTCCAGCTTGTTTGTTCAAACAAAGCTTGGGGACCCATGCTTGAACTTGGGTTCTAGGTTGGTTCAATACAGCATAATAAGAGCGTTGTCTTGACTTGGTTCGATAACCGAGTCCGGATCGGTTAAGAACGGACTTCTACTTTCTAAGGATCATGTCAAGACCCTTGGAAACTGAAGTGAACCGTTCTAAGCCAACTCTGAGCTTCTTGACTTGAGTTTTCAATGAAGAATTCTCTTCCTCAAGCTTTTTAACTTGAGTTGAGTTTCCTTCCTGAACTGGCTCAGTCAAGGACCTCGAGTTGACTTCCTCTTTCAGGAGTTTTACTTCCTGTCGAAGGGACTCAACCCGGATTTTGGCTTTCTCCAAGTTGCGAGATAAATAAGAAATTAATTTTGAAAGTTCATATTCTAAGTAACCTCTTACCATGATTTGCCCATTTTCTGAGATTGTTAGTCTTCCGTTGTCTGGTTCCGATTCCGATCCGGAGTCGACGTCTTCTAAGGCGGTTAGAGTGAGAAGATTCATGTGCGGGACTTCTTCGGAGGAGGAGGAGGAGGATTCATCCCAAGTGGCTTGGAGAGCCTTCTTTCTATTCTTTGTTTCCTTCAGATTGGGGCACTCTGACTTGAAATGTCCCTTTTTGTTGCATTCGTAGCAGGTGACATTAGTCTTGCTCTTTGAGGTTGTTGAAGGTTCTGCTAAATCTTCCTTTCTTCGGCTTGATTTCTTTTTGCTTGTTTGGTACTTGAGTTCCTTGTAGTAATCTCGAGCTAACCGAACCAGCTTGGGTCGATTCCCTTCGCTATCTTCTGATTCTGAGTCTGAGTCGAACTCGGGTGCTGGTTGAGGCTTCCTCTTGGGGACTTTTCCTTGAGATTTTCCTGCAACAAAAACTATACCTTTCTCGATCAAGGTAGTGTTAGTCTGTTCGTGCAGTTCTAATTCGGAAAAAAGTTCATCTAATTTAATTTTAGAAAGGTCCCTGGAAACCTTGTAGGCATCTACCATGGATGCCCACAGTGTGTTCCTTGGGAATGCGTTTAGAGTATACCTGATTAGGTCACGGTTCTCGACCTTGTGACCTATCGTATGCAGCCCATTCATCAGCTCCTGGATTCTGGCGTGGAGCTGTGCTGCTAATTCTCCTTCGTTCATGTTGATTGTGTAGAGTCTGTTCAGCAGCAGATCTCTTTTGCTGATCCTCGTGTCGGAAGTGCCTTCGTGCAGCTCGATCATCTTGTTCCAAAGTTCTTTGGCGCTGTTGAAGGGTCCCACCTGGTTCAGTTCCTCTTTGGTCAAACCGCATTGCAAAGTTTGGGTCGCCATTGCATCAGTCTCGATTTTCTTCTTTAGAGAGGCGTCCCATTCAGTATAATGTTGTGCCACTCCTTCTGTGTTCTTGGGAATTTCCAGCCCAAACTGGATGATTATCCACATGTCCACCTGCGTTTTTCAGGTGGACTTCCATCCTACTTTTCTAGTAAGAGAAGTCTTCTCCATTGAAAAGAGGAGGTCTGGCTGTGCTGTATCCCTCTTGCATGGCCATTAATATTTTCTGAAAAAAATTAACAAAAACTTGTTCCAATATTGAGTCTTGGATTAGTAGTGCGGGAAGAAAATATAATAACGAAAAAAATTGAGTGGCATTGTACCAACCTCGATTAACGAGAAAGATTTGAAAAAAATTAAAAATTTTGTAAATCCGAAAAATAATCTCAAACTGGTGATTGCACCTAGTTTGAGCCACCCGCTCTGATACCACTTGTTGTATCGGAGTAAATCGATAGAGGGGGAGGTGAATATCGATCATAAAATTTTTCGGATAAGTAGAGCGATTACACAGCGGAAAACAAGAAAATAATTGCTAACACAAGTTCTTTTTACTTGGTTCGGAGTCGCGGTCGACTCCTACTCCAAGGCCCACGGTCCTTGACAATTTACGTTGGGCAATTCTATATTCGTAAGATCTTTTACAGGTTCGAGTATAGATATAAAATTGAAATTGAAAGTACAACACTTTTCATAATTTAAATATTACCGATGTCCGAGGTGGATGGAAGTTCAGAGCAGCGGGTCATCGTCGGCGCTTGAATCGCGAGGTCGGAGCTTGTCGGAGCGTAACGTTTGAATGAAAGAGTTGAGAGCGATGTGAGTGAGATGTCTTGAAGCCTTGGGGGTGAACCCCTATTTATAGCAGCCATAGGGCCGCTTGTATTGATGGGACGCCTGACACGTGGCCTCTCCTACGAGAACTCCAATCCGCAGGCTCGGTCAGCGCTTATCCCTTTCAATAAGGCACCTGAGCTGACTGGGGCGCCTATGTTAACACAGGCACCTGTGCTGACTTGGTCTAGTGGCTTCATTGCAGTTTGCTTCGATGGTTTTGTTTTTGCCTTGCACTGGGCCACCTGTATCTATATGGGCGCCTAGTCCAGTGAGGTGCCTCACTCCATTGAGGCACCTGAGCTGTAGAAACACCGTTCCTTCATTCCCTACAACCAAGGTTAGTTCCAAAAAATAAGATGCAAATATAATAATAAGTTTCAACCATTGTTTACAGCCTTAGCTGTCTTGGTTCTGACTTTGGGTCTCCCAAATGGAACCCTAGGTCGAACCGACCCCTAATGTTTCCTCCTACAGGGAACACGTCCTCACCTACTCCTCTCGGGAGAGTTTACCTTTTTGCCAACCGGCTCCTCCGATTGGACTTTTGCCCAATCCTCCGATCAGGTCTTCGTGCCCAGTCCTTTGTCAGGACTTCTTGCCCAGTCCTCGACCAGGACTTCTTCTTGCCCAGTCCTCGACCAGGACTTCTTGCCCAGCCCTTTGCCAGGACTTCTTGCCTAGTGTACCTAGGACTTTCCTGCACACTTAGTAAACTTGTTAGATCACAACAACACCTTAACTTCTGAGCCCTTTGCCATTATCAAAACATAGGTTTGACTTTGGTGCTTCCGGCACCAACAGTAGGGACTTGGGACTGGCCACTGGGGTTCCCCTGGAGACTAATCAACCTGGAAACAAAAATATGGGAAACGGTGGTGAGTCCAAATAAACTCAGCGGATACCAGAAACATATATGCACAACAAGCTATAAATAACAATAAGAATCAAGCTGATACAGTCTCGAATATAGAGGATAAAGCATATCTAAAGACTAAGGGTGAAATACATACCAGAGTCTGTCTATCCTGCAGGTAGGTGTAATCAATCCTCTATATAACCTCAAGAATGATACACAATCCAAATGTGTATGTCACCTGTAAGTGCATGTCAAACATATATAGCACTCAAACTCAACAAGCACCAACAAAGTGTTGGTGCAGAAAGCACCCAAGTCGAACCTGTGTTTTGATAATGGCAAAAGGGTTCAAAAGTTAAGGTATGATGTGTATCTAATATGTTACTCAAGTGTGCAGGAACAGTCCTAGCGAAGGACTGCTAGGCACCTACCGAAGGAGTGCCAGGATACAAAGCCCTAGCGAAGGACTGCTAGGCACCTGGCGAAGGAATGCCAGGATACAAAGCCCTAGCGAAGGATTGCTAGGCACCTGGCGAAGGAGTGCCAGGATACAAAGCCCTAGCGAAGGACTGCTAGGCACCTGGCGAAGGAATGCCAGGATACAAAGACCTAGCAAAGGACTGTTAGGCACCAGGTGAAGGACAGCTTGGTACTGAACACTAGGCGAAGGACAGCTTGGTACTGAAGACCTGGCGAAGGACAGCTAGGCACCTGGCGAAGGACTGCTGGGCAAAAGTCCAACCGGAGGAGCCGGTTGGCATCAGGTAAATTCTCCCGAGAGGAGTAGGTGAGGACGCGTTCCTCGACGAGGGAACAGTAGGCGTCGGTTCGACCTAGGGCTCCATTTTGGAGACCCAAAGTCAGAATCAAGACAGCTAAGGCTGTATAAATCTAACATATTATTGCTCTATGTTATTTTGGACTAACTCTGGATGCAGGACCGAAGGAACGAGTGTCTGCAGCTCAGAGAGCCTCAAAGGAGTGAGGCAGAAGCTGAGTAGGGCGCCCGGAGTGTCCCGGGCGCCCCCAAGGTAAATACAAAAAGAAGTAGAGAAAGTGAATACTTCGACAGCTTATGGGCGGGGCGCCCTCGTGCTCCCGGGCGCCCCGGATGGTTCGGGCGCCCCCAGTTCAAGCTAACGAAGCGGAAGCCAGCGAGAAGCCAACGGATAAGGGTCGACCCGGTCAACCCGGGTGCCCCCAGCGTCCCAGGCGCCCCCGTCAAAGCCTGATCCCGAGTTTGAAGGGATCAGAGCTGACCGAGAGGAACTTGGATCAGTTGACACGTGGGGGGCGCCCCCGACGTTCCGGGCGCCCCCAGGGGCTATAAAAAGGCCCTCGACCCCAAGGCTTTGAACAATCAAGTTTTCCAAGGCATTCACACTCTTCTACTCCCGCACTCTGCTCTGAAAACCTCCCGACTTGAGATACAAGCGCCGACGACGTCCCTCTGCTCCGAAAATACAATCTACACCGGACGTCGGTAACGAAGAGCCACTTTTAAGTTTTTCTGCACTATTCTTGTAATACATCTTGTAAACTGGTTTTGCGCACATATAGAATTGCCCGCAGTAAACGGTCAACGACCGTGGGCCTTGGAGTAGGAGCCGACCGCGACTCCGAACCAAGTAAACGATCTTGTGTTCGCGTTTTGTGTTTATTTCTTCCGCTGCGTAATTTCTCTAACGCTAATCCGAATGTTTTACGATATTAACCCCCCTCTATCGTTTCTCTTGATCCAACAAGTGGTATCAGAGCGGGGAAGCTCAAATTTGGTGCAACCACCAATTTGAGAGTTTTTCGGATTTTTACGATTTTTTTAAATATTTTTTTGTTTATTCGAAATCTTTCTCGCTAATCGAGCCCCGGTGCAACACCCCTCAATAATCATTTCTCTTAATCCCGCACTACTAATCCAAGACCAAGTCTTGTGATATTCTTTTTCCTTTTAGTTTACTTTTCAGACAAAATGGTCATGCAAGAAGGCTTCAGCACCGCAAGACCACCTCTCTTCAGTGGGGAAGGCTTCTCCTACTGGAAGAGCAGAATGGAAGTCCACCTGAAAACTCAGGTGGACATGTGGATAATCATCCAGTCCGGACTGGAGATTCCAAAGAATGCTGAAGGAGTACCTCAGACCTACACAGAGTGGGACACCGCTCTGAAACGGAAGATTGAAGCTGATGCAAAGGCAACCCAGACCCTCCAATGCAGCTTAACAAAAGAGGAGCTAAACCGGGTGGGTCCATTCAACAGTGCCAAGGAGCTGTGGGGGAAACTGATCGAGCTACACGAAGGATCTTCAAACACTCGAATCAGCAAGAGAGATCTCCTCCTGAACAAGCTGTACACAATCAAGATGAACGACAACGAAACAGCAGCTCAGCTTCACGCCCGAATTCAGGAACTAATGAACGGACTACACACAATCGGTCACAAGGTAGAAAACTGTGACTTGATAAGGTACGCTTTAAATGCTTTCCCGAGAAACACCTTGTGGGCATCTATGGTAGATGCATACAAGGTTTCAAGGGACCTTTCAAAAATTAAATTAGATGAATTGTTCTCTGAATTAGAATTACATGAACAGACTAACTGCAATCTGGTCGAGAAAGGTATTGCCTGTTGCAGGTAAAACTGGAAGGACAACCAAGAAGAAGCCTCAACCTGAACCCGAGTCTAACTCAGACTCAGACTCAGAAGACGAAGAAGGAGATCGACCTGAGCTAGTACGACTGGCCCGAAACTACTACAAGGAATTGAAGAACCAAACCAATAGATGAAAAGCCAGCCGAAGAAAGGATGAACCAGCTGAACCCGCAAATGAAAAGAACAAGCCCAACGTGACCTGCTACGAGTGCAAGAAGAAGGGTCACTACAAGACGGAGTGTCCGAACCTAAAGGAGACCAAGAAGAAGAGAAGGAAAAAGGCTCTTCAGGCAACGTGGGACGAGTCCTCCTCCGAAGAAGAAGAAGAGGTCCCACAGTCGAACCTGCTCGCACTAACCGCCTCAGAAGAAATCGAGACCGAGTCAGAATCGGAACAGGACGACGGCAGACTGACATTTTCAAAGGACGGCGAAATCAAGGTAAGTGGTTTTACTAGAAGTCAGTTAAATGAGTTAATTTCTTATCTTTCTCGAGATTTGGCGAAAGCTAAACTCCGAGTCGAATCCCTCCGACAGGAAGTAAAACTCCTGAAAGAGGGAGCTGACTCTAGACCCTTAACTGAGAAGGTTCAAGAAAGAACCTCTACTCAAGTTGAAAAACTTGAGAAAGAGAACTCCTCCCTGAAAACTCAAGTCAAGGATCTTAGAGCTGCCTTAGAATGATTCACTTCTGGTTCCAAGGGTCTTGACATGATTCTTGGAAAACAGAAATCGGTTCTAAATCGATCCGGACTAGGCTATAGAACCAAATCTAGACAAAGATCCTACTTTGCTGTACTGAACCAGTCCAGACCTAAAGTTCAGGCATGGGTACCCAAACTATGCCTGAACAAACAAACTGGATCAAATCAATATTGGATCCCCAAGGACAAGATTCACATCTTGCCAAACCATTATCGTGGCTTTAGTCCAGGGGGAGCCAAATTGAAAACAATATTTATTGTTAGATAAAATTGTTGCTTTCAATTTGCTTGTTTGATTGTTTACTTAATTCCCGCAATTTACCATGCTTAGATTTAGGAATGGTTAGTTTAAGGACTGAACTAACTTAACTGAAATTTGACAACATAGTATTGGGTGGATGTGAGATGATAGTACGTTAGGGAAACCAATTCTAATAAGGTCAAGTATTCTCTACTTGGTCTCCTTAGACTGGTGAAACTAGCCGAAGCTACCGATCCAAGACCCAAATTAGTTAGACCAGAATTTTTCAAAGATTAATTTTGAAAATGAAATTTCACTGAAAGGCTTTGTCAAGGAAAAGGTTGATGATCCAATAAGGCTACGGCCAAAGAAGGCCTAGTGCCTCGCCAAGACCTGGAAGCCAATCTTTGAAATTCAAATTATTCTTTGTCAAATTCGAATCTAACATAAATTTTCAGTTAGTTATAGATTCAAACATTCTTTTCAAAATAAATTTAATTATTTTCAAATTTAATTCAAGTTTTTCAAAATAAATCATAAATTTTCAAAATAACTTTACCCACCAAAACCTGTCTCACAAAACCTGTAAGGCTAAAGTGATTGCTAACCCTAGATTGGGTGAGACAGTAAAATTAAACTCAATTGAAATTCCTTTAATACCAATATTGTGGTTTAATCCTGGTGTTCAGAACGTAGTCAAACCATTGTCAAAGCAGTCAAACCATGGTCAAAGCAGTCAAACCATGATCAACATAGTCAACATAGTCAAACCATGGTCAAAGCAGTCAAACCATAGTCAAAACAGTCAAATCACTTCAAACCATGGTCAAACCAATTAAACCATGGTCAAATGATCACAAGACATCAAAAGTTGTCACTTCCTACATAATCCGGGTGCCCGTGACTCCTCGGGCGCCCCCCCCATGACTTTCTCTTCTCTCAAGGCAAAAAGCTGCATTTACCCCTTGACCAGGGCGCCCCGAACCTTGCGGGCGCCCCCAGTGTCAGTCAAAGCAACGAAGTTGCAAAGATCAGCCTGACCGGGGCGCCCGGGCCATTGCGGGCGCCCCAAACCAGCCTTAAGTCACTGCCAAAGGCAGTAGACTACTATCCCGGGCGCCCGGGAGCTCCCGGGTGCCCCAAATGAACTGCCTATAAAAAGGCACCCAAACCCCCTCTTCTTGCCACACCAAAAACCACCTCCTTTCCAACTTCTTTCTTTCCAAGGCGACCAAGTGACCTTGTTGCTTCCTCAATCTCAACCATGTCTCCCCGGTATGATTTCTCTTATGCATTTAGAATTATTTTCTTAATTCCTTTCTTATAAATGCATGTTTCGTAACTTAGAAAACGCCGAGCAAACCAAGCGAACCCCGGTATCGAACCAAGTCCCGACCCTAGGTTCCTAACTTTAGAACATTGTAATAAGTTTGCTCGAACAACCTATAAGCCTATCAAAACTAGCTATCTCAATAGACACTTCTTTACCCAATCTTGTCCTTTAGCCATGAATGTTATAAACTTTTATCAACTAGACAATCTAGTATTCTGCACTCATACAATTAACACATCCTTATGTGCAAAATTCTATAATAACATAGTTAGACAGAACGATCTCATGTTTGTTACTACTGTTCAAGGAATACCCTTGTCAATCACCCCTTCTCTGCTAAATCGATTTCTTGGACTACGACCTTCCCAGTTCACCTTTTGTTGCTATCCCCCTAGGGATCCTCCATTTGATGCTCCCTACTCTCACATTACTCTAGACACTCTCCACTCCTATTTATATAGGGAAGCTAGACTCCCCGTAGCTAGACGATTTCAGTCCGTTAACCTTCAGGTCCAGGACTACGCCCTGTACAGAGTTCTGGTCCACTGCATTTTACCACTATCCACTAGGGATGTCGCAACCATACGACCTTTTCATGCCTTCCTTCTGTATGCCCTGATCCATCATCTAGACATTGACATTGGCCTTCACATGTTCCACGCTATCTTACATGCCTCCAGTATCACGACTCAGGGTTGGGTACGCACTCCCTTTTGCCACATCATCACCTCCATCCTTCATCACCACGGTCGTGACATTACCGTAGGTGAAATGACTGCGATGACCGATTTCGACGAGATAGGATTTAGGAACTTCTCCTTAGCTGGTATAGAGGTCTCGTCCACCGGGGTTTTGACTTGGACACGACAGCGAGCCGGAGCTCAGATCGACTCAGATGAGGAGGTTGAAGTCGATGTAGCAGATTTGGCAGCAGAGGCTCAAGCACACATAGACGAGCCCCCTCCACCGACACTCTACGAGAGAGTGACACGGCTGGAGATACAGGTCCAGAGCCTCCGAGAGGAAGTGGAGGCAAATCATGCTGAAGATATGGAGACAAATCTAGGCTATTACACTGAGTATATGAGTGCACTTAGAGCTAAGAGGGAGACCAGAGACGCACAATATCACGAGATGATGGCACTGTTTCGATCCTGGCAGCCAGGCTCTTCTAATCATCCTGGTCCCTCCTCCTAGATTTGATTAGCATTGTACTAGTGACTATCTGACTGCCCCTACTCAATAGGGTTGACTCACATTTGACCTGTATGACTGTGCTAATTCTCTCTGTTGACCAGCTGACTTATGGAAATGAGTACTTGTTTTTACTATTTGATCAGCAGTTAGGATTATGCTTGGTAGAATAGGTTAAGTCTACTCTTGGTTTTCTTACTACTTTACTCATTTCAAAATCAATTTTTTAAAGTAGTTTTTAAAATGCTTTCAAAATCAGCTTTTACTTAATTTTGAAAAGTTTTTAAAAGAAATAAATTTTTCGACTTAGTTTTATTTTAAAAACTACCCCCTTCAAAACTAAGGCCTTTTCGCAAATGGACTTAGCCTAGGCCCTAACCCGAGAACTGCATGCACCTATAGATTTAGAAGTCAGCATCTCACAAGCATCTTAGGCTACTTTTGATTGATAACCTAGAATGGGTTGAGATGCTTAGGTCTTTGCCTTAATTCAAGATGCTTTAAGTCAGTGCATCTGCAGTAATTGGGGCACTAAATACAACTTACACAGTAATCAAGTTAAGTGTCAAGTTTAGAAAATCTAACTTGAACAGAACACTTAACTTGACTAACCCCAGCAAAAACTACTGTTTAATAGCAGTTAGTAAGTAGCTAATTGGGTTAGACAGGACCCTAAAAGAGAAAATTGAAATTGGTTTGATTTAGTTCATATCCTGTATTGGTTCAGTACAGCAAATTATGCAATTTAGCAATTTTCTTTCGGCAATCATACAATTTATCTTTTCAATATTGCTTTATTTTTTTGATATATGGCAAAGGGGGAGAGATAAGAAAGGAGAGATTTTAAAAAATTTTCTAAATCTAAAATTTCAAACTCTATCCTTTATTCAAAAAGAACTTAATTCATTTTCAAAAGTACTAAGTTTTTCTAAATACTTTAAACTTAAATTTTCAAAATTTTTCTAAGTACTTTAAACTTAAATTTTCAAAATTTTTCTAAATACTCAAACTTAAGTTTTCAACTTAAGTTTGCAAAAAATTTCTAAGTACTTTAAACTTAAGTTTTCAAATTTGTCTAAGTATTTAAACTTAAATTTTCCTACAAGTATAAATTTTCCAAAAGTGCACAACGAAAATTGTTTTAGAAAATATGTCTTTTGAAAATTGTTCTAAGTAAAACTAAATCCATCTTTAGACTTAGAATTTATTTTCAAAAACCCCACGAATTTTTGAAAAATCTAGGGGGAGATTCCTTCCAGGGGGAGGAAACCAAAATCTTATTGTGTTCTGATTAACTTAACTTTTTGAACCAGGGTTGCCATAAATTAAAAAGGGGGAGATTGTTGGTGCAGAAAGCACCCAAGTCGAACCTGTGTTTTGATAATGGCAAAAGGGTTCAAAAGTTAAGGTATAATGTGTATCTAATATGTTACTCAAGTGTGCAGGAACAGTCCTAGCGAAGGACTGCTAGGCACCTGGCGAAGGAGTGCCAGGACACAAAGCCCTAGCGAAGGACTGCTAGGCACCTGGCGAAGGAATGCCAGGATACAAAGCCCTAGCGAAGGACTGCTAGGCACCAGGCGAAGGACAGCTTGGTAATGAACACCAGGCGAAGGACAGCTTGGTACTAAAGACCTGGCGAAGGACAGCTAGGCACCTGGCGAACGACTGCTGGGCAAAAGTCCAACCAGAGGAGCCGGTTGGCATCAGGTAAATTCTCCCGAGAGGAGTAGGTGAGGACGCGTTCCCCGATGAGGGAACAGTAGGCGTCGGTTCAACCTAGGGCTCCATTTTGGAGACCCAAAGTCAGAACCAAGACAGCTAAGGCTGTATAAATCTAACATATTATTGCTCTATGTTATTTTGGACTAACCCTGGATGCAGGACCGAAGGAACGAGTGTCTGCAGCTCAGAGAGCCTCAAAGGAGTGAGGCAGAAGCTGAGTAGGGCACCCGGAGTGTCCTGGGCGCGCCCAAGGTAAATACAAAAAGAAGTAGAGAAAGTGAATGCTTCGACAGCTTATGGGCGGGGCGCCCCCATGCTCCCGGGCGCCCCGGATGGTTCGGGCGCCCCCAGTTCAAGCTAACGAAGCGAAAGCCAGCGAGAAACCAACGGATAAGAGTCGACCCGGTCAACCCGGGCGCCCCCAGCGTCCTGGGTACCCCCGTCAAAGCCTGATCCTGAGTTTGAAGGGATCAGAACTGACCGAGAGGAACTTGGATCAGTTGACACGTGGGGGGGCGCCCCCGACGTTCCGGGCGCCCCCAAGGGCTATAAAAAGGCCCTCGACCCGAAGTCTTTGAACAATCATGTTTTCCAACGCATTCACGCTCTTCTACTCCCACGCTCTGCTCCGGAAACCTCCCGACTCGAGATACAAGTGCCGACGACATCCCTCTGCTCCGAAAATACAATCTACACCGGACGTCGGTAACGAAGAGCCACTTTTAAGTTTTTCTGCACTATTCTTGTAATACATCTTGTAAACTGGTTTTGCGCACATATAGAATTGCCCGCAGTAAACGGTCAACGACCGTGGGCCTTGGAGTAGGAGCCGACCGCGACTCCGAACCAAGTAAACGATCTTGTGTTCGCGTTTTGTGTTTATTACTTCCGCTGCGTAATTTCTCTAACGCTAATCCGAACGTTTTACGATATTCACCCCCCCTCTATCATTTCTCTCAATCCAACACAAAGGTGCATTACATCCTATACACCCGATGCAAAGATCTGTTCTGTACGCACCTCAGCCACCACCAGACTGGCGGTCGGGTGAACAGAAAACAGACAAGCCAACCACTCATTGTTGCATAGAGAAGTCAACCATTTATAGCGTACAACATAAGAAACCCAATACTTATGGCTATGCAGATATGACGCCCAATACTCGTGACGATGCAAGTATGTAGCCCAACACTCGTGGCTATGCAAATATGATGCCCAGCACTCGTGGCAATGCAAGTATGACTCCCAGCACTTGTGGCGATGCAAGTATGTAGCCCAACACTCGTGGCTATGCAAATATGATGCCCAGCACTCGTGGCAATGCAAGTATGACGCCCAACACTCGTGGCGATGCATGTATGTAGCCGAGCACTCGTGGCTATGCAAATATGATGCCCAGCACCTGTGGCAATGCAATATGTAGCCCAGCACCTATGGCTATGTAAATATGATGCCTAGCACCTGTGGCGGATGTAATATGTAGCCCAGCACTTGTGGCTATGCAAATATGATGCCCAACACCTGTGGCAATGCAAGTATGTAGCCCAGCACCTGTGGCTATGCAACCTCAAACATGACTGGGGACGGGCTCAGACCTCAGGGGAGCCGATGGTCGCCAGTATGTAAACGTAGGGAGCCTACAACTCAGTATGCAACCTAGAAGGTAAAGTATGCCAACAACACCCTCCTCACTAACCAAGTTCTCAACCACACATCGGTGGGAAAAGTATAGGTCTAACACATATATCCAGACCTAACAACTCTACTCTAGGTATCCATACAAGGTATATCTAGAAATCAATCCAACTGCAGATACAAAGTGACCTACCACCATATCTAAGCACATATGTACGCCATAGCAAATATCGAAATTGTATGAAACTAAACAGGAGTCCTCTAAAGGAGTAAACAACAGATATCTGATCATAATGTAGAAAGGCAGGTATAGCGTATAAACCTAATGTTATTTATAACACATTATGCACAATAATAAGACAGTATCTAAAAAGAAGTCAGGGGTACCCGCCTCCAATGGTAGAAGCCTGTATATGAAGAGAACCCTCCATCCAAACAATAGTCTGCAGTCAACTGCTCAAGTCAATGTCCTGTATCCATAAAACATACTATAAGCCATCAATAAGAATGGTGCCAACTAGACTAGACACCAAGCCATATTTGGATTAATCCAACTCGACCAAAGTGTGGTTTACTTCAATACTAAACCACACAATTAGACTAATGCTAACTTAATTAGAATTAGCCTTAATTAGGGATCAACTTCCGAGTTAATCCCAGACCCTAATCCTAACCCAACATGAATTTCCCAAACAGAGGCAAACCCACTCAATTCTGATCACATGAGAACAATTCCCCAATATTGACAACTTTAATTCGAATTGAGTTTATCCAATAACACTCTACTGATCAACAACCACTAATCTAATGCAAAACACAGTAGCTTCATCCAAGCTTAGCCAACCAATTAGCTCCAAGATTACACCGTAGTATCAATTAACCAATACAAACCTCAATCTGATCAGCCCACACTAAACAAACGAAACCCCATCATCAGCTTCAAAATCCAAACTAAAGAAGCCCAGGGCACCATGGACAACCCAATGATCACATTCTAAAACCGAGCATATCCCAGAAATCATCAACCAAAAAGAACAACACGAAGCAAGCTCACAACAAAGATCTAAACAGACCAAATCCTATCGACATGATCAGAGACACGAGAACAATCTACAACAAGACAGATTCAAGAACACAAGGCTAGCTTCAAAACAAAAACCCCAATTCATGGAGCTCTCGGCACATCAGGATCATCCCAAAACAGAAACCAAATCGACCTTAAATTAAACATATCTAAATTTCCATCCCAAATCAAAACGGAAACCAAATTTTACCTCAATGATGGTCGGCTGCAATCGTAGCTCCACCTCAACCACAATCGGGAAGGAAATAAAGCAAGAAGGAATCACCACAAGCACCAATCCAGCAAACAATCCAAGATCCCCAGCTCTGAGCCATCCTCTTCCCTACTGAAGGCTGATCACGATCTTCGACCAAAAGAAGCTACGACTTCAAGTGGAGAGGAGAAACTAGGGCCCGTAAGGCGATGACCCTCGGTCTCACTCGTGGAGCTAAAACGTCTAGCTTCAGCGGAAACAACGAGGAAGAGGAAGAACACCCAGCAGTCAGTACATCCTAGCACATCCCTCACTTGAGGAGGGTCGATCGGAGAACTCGCGAGAAGAAGGTGAAGAAATGGTGAGGAAGGAGCATAGTGTCGGGTTTGGCTGCGGCGAAAACTGCGAGAAGAAAAGGGAGAAGGAGGGTTCTTTAGGTCAAGTCATCTTACACTTGAGCCCCTTATTTTTTTTACTAATCTCATATCCACCCTTAACCGTTAATGCATATTTGCAAATCAGCCCTTAAAACTTATGTTTCAAAGAAATTTTAGCCTCTAATTTCAATTTTGGTCTCTCAAACCCTAATCTTCTTCCGAAAAATTTTCTGTATCATGTCAAAAATGTCAGATTTAACATATAGCATTTCCCATGTTCACGGTAATCTCTCGTGTAGCTAGTCGTCTGGTTTCCTGGAACCCCTACAATGAATTGCATACATGTTCAATGGCTCCCGTATCAACATACCAGGTACTGGTAGATAACACCGCTAAACATGTTTCAACAACTAAAGAAAAAGATATACCTTGATTTTTCTCCTTTCGGTGGGGGCAATCCACCTTCCAATGTCCAGTCTGTTTGCATGTGAAGCACTTGCCTTTCGGCTTCTTCACTCCAGCCTGAGGTCTTTGAGATCCAGCCATTTTCTTTACTAAACCATGTTTCTTCTTCTTCTTTCCGCCTTTCGGTTTAGAAGAAGAAACTTTTTCAGCAATATAAGCTTGAGCACTTTGACAAAAAAGCTCCTCAGCCGCCTGGAGTTCTGTCAGAAGTTCCTCCAACGAATATGTCCTTTTTTTCATATTATAGTTCAGGCAAAACTGCTCAAAACTCCTAGATAGTGACCGGAGGATGATATCGACCTGGGTTTCCCCATTGATCTTAGCTCCTAGGACTTCCATCTCATTTAAATGAGCCATTATTTTGAGAACATGATCCCTCACGGGTGTCCCCTCAATCATGGTGTCGTCATCAAGTTTCTCATAGCTTCTTGCCTAGCAACCCTATTCTGGTGTCCAAAAAGTTCCTTGAGATTGAGCATCATGTCATAGGCAGAAGCGAAAGCCTGATGCTAATGATGCAGTACATTTGACATAGATGTCAAAATGTAACATCACGCTATCTCGTCTACTTTCATCCACTTCCTATAACTCTCTTTCTCCTCTTCACTAGAATTATCACTAGGCTTAGCGGGACATATCTCAAAGAGTACAAATTTATACTCCTCAGCAGTCAAGACAATATCCAAGTTTCTTTTCCAATCTATGTAATTGGGACCAGTAAGTTTATTTTCTTTAAAATCACAGCAAGTGAGTTGAAAGCCATTTTGAAAAATCCTGAGAATCACAATGATCAAAATATTAGTTTTTAAAATAATATTGATTCCTCAAACAATAAAATTTTAAAAACACCAACACCTCAAAACACCATGAATTTTAAAATCACGATAGTGTGGACGTATACAAATTCAAACATTTGTAAGAGGAGATTTTACCCATTAATTTTATTACCTTGTCAACCTTACTTTTTGACAATAAAATTAATAGTTAGTTTATCTTCGGCCATATAAATAATAGCAGTGACTCAAATGGGGAGGATACTTTATTTGCATCTAAGTGTACACCATTAATCGATACTAACGTAATTATCTAGGATTATGTCCCTTCCGATGGGAAAGATCACATGCTCCTAAATAATTTCCTAAAATCATATTTGATTCAGTGATCTGCAAAACAAACTCATCCGATATGGAGGAAGGCATTCAGAGTCAACGCGCAAGTTTGTTCGCATCACTTATCAAATTAGTAATGGAGGCCACGAGACTCAAAGATTCCCTTTCCCACATAGTAATTTAAAATTGAGGAATTTTACATGCAAGCACAACAAGAATATCAAACAATCAAGCAATAAATATGAAAAATTAAATTTCCAACTATTATGGCTTTTGTTCTCCAATACGCCTCCCGTTGTGTCGTCACCTCGTCTCCATCTTCCAACACATGCGCAAGACAACTTGAAGAAGATCCGAGCCGAGATAAAAAATTATTTTAATTTACTTCCATCAATTCTATACTCCACAAAGAAGTGTACAACAAATCTAGATCAAAAGTAAATTAAAATAAGCGATTAACAATGTCATATTTAATTACAAAAATTAAACACAACTAGCCTCGTCAACCCTGAGGATTCAAATAAATTATTACAATCACACACACACAATCACATATAATCACATAGCCATAATAGTTGGATCTTATGCCTGCAACCAAAGAGTTAGCCTACGCAGATCCTACTATTATCCGACATAAATTTACATATGAAAAATGCATGAAAGTAACCGAATCCAAAACACACAAAACTGGAAACCATGGCTCTGATACCAATTGTTGGGTTCCCGTTAGGATGTGATTCTCTCTATATCCTCGGATTAAAATTTTCTATTAATTAGAAACAATCCGGATGGAGAGAACCTTTCCGAACAACCTTTTCATCATCATACTATTTGATTGAGTGATGGCTTGAACAAAGTTGTTGTTCAAGCAATCTAACTCCGTTTGTCGAATAGCCACGGAATAGATGACGATTGGATCGCCGGTTATTGTGTTTATCTTCGGGCTCATAATATACAAATACAATAATTAAACAAGAACAAGAAAACAAGTTATACCTTTTGTTTTACCTCTTGATCTTCTACTGTATTTCTATCCTCTTCTTGGACGTCGTGTGAGCGACGATCTTCCAAGAAACGAAGCCACCAAGACCCTTTCCTTCCTCCTTACTTGCGCCGGCCAAGAGGAGATGACTCTCCTTCTTTGCACAAACCAAACCACGCCCATGCTCTCTCTTGTGCTTGCACCGACATCCCTCTTTGTCTCTAGGTCACGCACACCCAAGGAAAAAAGAGAAGGACAAGAAGAGAAGAGAAGAAGAGAGAACTAATCTTCCTTCTTCCTTCCTTGAACCCTTGCGCCACCTTCTCCTTGCTTCTAGCCGGCGCCGCAAGCCACCAAAGAGAGCCCCTCTTCTTGTTGTTGATGCCACACGCCACTAGGGAAGAAGAGAAGAAGAAGATGAAGAGAAGAAGAAGGATCTTCCTCCCTTCTTCTTGTATAGCTGACCACCTCCTTCCCTTAGTTGCTGGCGCCGCCCAACCCTAGGAGAGAGAGACAGACAGATAGAGGGAGGATGATTAGAGGCTTAGGTTAATTGTTATGTCTTGGTTTCATGACTCATGAGGTATTTATAGGCTACAATAGGGACCATGAGGAGAAGTTGGTTTTGGTCTCCTAATGAATCCTAAACCCGAACCATTAATGATAATCCCGCTCCACTAATGGGTTATCATTGAACTACCGCACCAACCCCATAATTAAATATGTGCTCCACCATATTATGTGTACATAATCTCCCCGTATTTAAGATCTCGCATGTCTATTAATTAATTAAATTACTGACAATTTAATTAATTAATATCTAACTCCATGAGTAGTACCACTCAATCTTATTATCATGTCGGACTAAGTTCACCTACAGGATTTACATGATGAACTTTATGAGCTCCTCATAAGGACATCATCATCCTAACGCATTAGGACATAATTTCCTTCTATAATCAATGGTATATCATGTAAATAATATTATTTTCTAATTTACTGGGCCAATTGATTTAACAAATAAATCTTGCCCATTGGTAAATCAAAGAAATAGATATTAAGTACATGTGTCCGTTATTATATCGGGATTAAGAGCATGTACATCATAATATCTAAGATCTAATTAGATTATATAGTCAGTATAAATCGAATCACCTATAATCGGTCATGCTCAATACACACAAAGTGTACTAGTGTAATTCTATAGTTAAGATAGACTAATACCAAATTACACTACAACCATTCCAATGGTTTGTCCAAATCTATCTCGGTTGTGAGCCACTACTTATACTTTACAAGGAACTAATAACATGATCTTCTGTGTGGCACCACACACCATGTTATCTACAATGTAAAGTATTGGACAATTGCACACATATATCAAATATAAAATATAAATAATGACCATGTGATTCTTATTCCAAAATTAGATGTTCATACAAAAGCTAGGCTTATAGTATACATCCTAACAGGAGTTGCTTCAGGAGGCGCATTAATCTCGGTTTGCGATACATCCTGGCGGAACCCGTATGTACTGAGATTTGAGACATTCATACTGGTGGAATGGTATGAAGAAAGACATCGCGGACTTTGTAGCTAGGTGTCTAGTGTGCCAACAGGTGAAGGCCAAGCATCAGAGACCTGCTAGATTACTCTAGAAGATCCCTATTCTTGAATAGAAATGGGAGCATATCATCATCTATTTTGTTGTGGGATTATCGAGGACTCAGAGAGGATACGACGAGATTTGGGTGATCGTTGATCGATTAACCAAATCTATTCATTTCTTCGGGATTCGGAGGACGAATTCACTAGATAAGCTGGTAGAGTTGTACTTCCGTGAGATTATCAGATTGCACGACATTCCTTTGAGTATCATATCAGATAGAGACCTATGTTTCACTTCGCAGTTTTAGCAGATCTTGCAGCAGGCCATGGGCATGGAGCTCTAGTTCAGTACGACTTTTCATCTGTAGACAGATGGACAATCAGAGCGTACCATTTAGATGCTAGAGGATTTGCTGAGGTCATGTGTTATGGACTTTGGAGGTAGCTGGGAGGATCACCTACACTTGGTTAAGTTTACCTACAATAATATCTATCATTCGGCTATCCAGATGCACCCTTTGAGGTGTTATATGGTAGAACTTGCAGGACACCCACTCTCTGGGAGGAGATTGAGGAATCTCAGTTGCTGGGACCTCAGAGTATTCAGCGTGATGCAGAGCTAGTTCATACTATCAGACGCAGGATGTCAAAGACTCAGGATCGTCAGAAGGGTTATGTAGATCGGAGATGCAGGCCCTTGGGGTGAAGAGGTTTGGTTTGGAGGTAAGCTATCTCCACGCTACATTGAGCCTTTCCAGATTTTGGAGTGGATTGGAGCAGTAGCTTACTGTCTAGATATGTGCTAAGTTTTGGGAACGTTACTTTTTTATGTTCAAGATATGTGCTAAGTTTAAGCATTTTAAGTACAAAAATTACAAGATTTAAGTATATTACTATTTAAAGTGGCATGTACCGACCGAGGCCCACAGAGATCTAGGCGAGCCTAGTAGAGACGCTCTAATAGGGTTCGGGGGTAGCTACCCTGAAACCTATTAGGAATGCACACATTGGTACTATGCCGGGCCCAAAGGAGGATGTTTATCTATTTTAAAGTATATGAGTATACAGTTATCAGGTTTTCAAATGAGCATGCTAAGCATTTTTCCTTTCAAGCAAGGTTTTCAAATGCAAGCATTTGTTACAAGTGTATTCATGAGCATATATATTCATGTTAAGCATGACATTTCTAGTTCCATATGTTTTTAAAGCAAGAATTCTTTTAATCATGAGCATGTTTAGTATCGATTGCATGTTTTGTGAGAGTAAGATCTATTTACTAAGAAATTTTGCTTATAGTTTGTAGCCTTTTACTGCAGATAAAGTTAAAGAAAGGATGTAAGTCCAGGAGGCTAATAGAAGGATGATTGGTGTTAGTGGCGGCGGAACCGTAGAGTGAGACCTTGGGATGAGACTTGCTTAATGTTAATTTTATCATTTCCGCAAAGATTATAAGTAGTGTTAATTCCGCAAAGATTACAAGATTGAGTTGTCTTATGGCTTACTACTTTATATGGTTTATGATCTAGTCCAAGTATTTTGATTATGAGTCCTATAATCATAGTTAGCAGTAAAGATGTTATACATGATCTCCTTTACATATTTTTCAGTTCTGGAAATAAGTTTCCAGAAGTCTCAGTCAACTGCTCAAGGTAGCAGTTGACTGCCCTCAGTGAATTTGAGGAAACAGAAAGATTGGTCGAGTGAAATTTAGGTGGAGTCGACTACACTAGTCGACTGGTAATTCCACCAGTCGACTGGTCAAGGGACAACTTTCGAACAGAAAGATTGGGGGAGTGATTTGGCCTAGGAGTCAACTGGCACCAGTCGACTGGACCTATCATCAGTCGACTGGGAGCCATGTGAAAGAAAAGAAAAAAAAAGAAATGGAAGAAAGAATTGTGACCTCCCTATAAGGTTTAAGGTTAAGAAGAGAAGGTCGTTACAGGTTTGGTATCAGAGCAAATTTCCGCCCTTCCGCCACACTGACATCAAGCATCAGTCCTGCCGCCTACCAAGTAAGAAAGTGCATATGCATAGTTTTATATACTTGTCTTCATTTGGCAATTAGTATCAGTATATGCTATTATGTGCATTAGTATAAGTATATACTATTATGTGCATTAGTATCAGTATATGCTATTATATGCATGAAGTTAGTGAAGCAATAATGCCTTAATTCTCTTTATAATATAGAGTAAGAGAATGCCAAGAGGACGTGCCAGGAAGGCACAAAATGAGGAGTGAGCTCCTAGAGGGCAAGAGGCAACAGAGTCAGTACCACCACTAAATCTTTTAGAGGTGGTGGCTCAGTTACAAAGGCAGTTAGCAGAATAGTAGCAAGTGATTGCCACCCTGATGGCTAATCAGCAGACCACCCCTATTACCCCACCGGTGGCGAATGTAGTGGCACCAGTGGTGACCAAAGTCCCATCGATTACATCTGTAGTCCTGGCAAGGGGGGTAAGGCAAGAAGCATACCCCATCCAGTGGCAGAAACTGAAGCCAGAGAACTTCCCAGGCACAAGCGAACCATGGGATGCTCAAGCATGGTTCAAAACTCTGGAGACCATAGTAGGGCTACTGGACTCGCCTGAGATAGAGAAGATAAAGTGTGCCTCCTTCTGCCTTACCGGAGATGCTAGAATGTGGTGGGAGTGAGTCAAGGCCAAGAGAAATGTCAACCAGATGCAATGGGCCGACTTCGAGACCGAGTTATTCGAAGAATACTTCCACATGCGAGTTACCAACAAGCATTATGATGAGTTCATGGAATTTAGACAAGGAGAACTATCCATGGATGAAGCAGTGAAGAAGTTCAACCAACTAGCTCATCTGTGCCCAGAGCTAGTTGGCACTGAAAGAGAAAGAGTCAGGCTAATGCTCAAGATGTTAAGGCCTGAGATAGCTTTAAATGTGGCCAGCGGTGTTAATAGACAGCATACCTCAGAAGAACTGATAAGTAGTGCTTTAATCACTAAGCATTACTTAAACAGTATAAAGGCCACCAGGATGCAACAGAAGCAAGTACCAGTCCAGAAATCCCAGGGTAACCCGCAGAACTGGAAAGGGAACCCAAATAAAAGGAAGCAGTGGGATCAAAAGACTTCTGGGAGCAACTCAAAAGGAGGCTCAACAAGCAAGTACCCCAAATATCCTCCTTGCCCAAAGTGTGGGTGGATGCATCTAGGAGTATGTCGCCAAGGCATGAGCGGGTGCTATATCTGTGGAGTAGAAGGGCATATGGCCAAGGCTTGCCCTACCAAAGTAAATCCGCCTCCACCACAACTTATTCAGTATGGAGGAAAGTCCGCACAGTTGCACCAAATGTAGCCAGCACTGGAAGGACCCTACATCAGTCAAGGCAAAATGGAAGCCCCACCAGTCACGACCAACGCCAGAATTTTTGCCATCACCAAAGAAGAGGTGACAAATTCTCCTACCGTGGTCACAGGTCGAATACTCATCTTAGACCATTTTGATATTGTGCTATTCGACACTGGGGCAACACATTCTTTTGTGATTATGTCATTCTCCAAGAAGTTAGGGATTCCACTAGAAATGCTGAAGGATAAATTCTTAACGACATTACCTTCGGGAGATGTCATGGCATCTACTCAGTGGCTAAGAGTTGTGCCAATTCGGATTTTCAACCGAGAACTCTATGGTGATTTAGTAGTCCTTGATATGAAGGATTACGATATCATTTTAAGAATAGATTTATTGAGCAAGTACAGTGCCTCTATTGAATGTCGCAAAAGAAGAGTAAAGTTCACACCAGAAGCAGAACTTCCATTCGAGTTTGTCGGAGACTCAAAGAGAAAGACAAAAAGGTTTCTATCTACCTTACAAGCTCAGAGGATGTTAGATAATGGATGTTCTGGTTATTTAGCAACATATAGTAGATGCAAGACAAAGAGAAGGACTAAAGAAAGAAGAAGTGCGGGTAGTATGTGACTATCCGGAGGTGTTTCCTAAAGAATTACCAGGACTCCCTCCTAATTGAGAAATTGAGTTTGAAATTGAGTTGGCTCCAGGTACCAACCCAATTTCAAAGGCACCTTATCGTATGGCGCCAGCAGAACTGAAGGAACTGCATGAACAATTATAGGAGTTACTAGACAAGGGTTTCATCTGCCTTAGTCATTCACCCTGGGGAGCTCCCGTGTTGTTCGTCAAGAAGAAAAATGGATCTATGCGAATGTGCATAGATTAACAAGCCCTAAATAAGGTGACCATCAAGAATAGATATCCTTTGCCAAGGATAGATGATTTGTTTGATCAGTTGAAAGGGCAACAGTGTTTTCCAAAATAGATCTGTGGTCAGGTTACCATCAACTCAAAGTCAAAGAGAGTGATGTGCCGAGAACTGCTTTCCAAACACGGTATGGACACTACGAGTTTGTAGTCATGCCCTTTGGAGTGGCAAACACCCCTGCAACATTCATGGATCTAATGAATCGAGTATTCAAGGAGTTTTTTGATAAGTTCGTCATAGTCTTCATTGATGATATCCTAGTTTATTCAAAGTGTCAAGAAGAACATGACGAACATCTGAGGGTAGTGTTGAAGACCCTACAACAGAAAAAGTTGTATGCCAAATTTTCAAAGTGTGAATTCTAGCTTGACCAAGTGGCTTCCTAGGCCACATTATTTCCAATGAAGGTATTATGGTAGACCCAGCAAAGATTGAAGCAGTTAGTAACTGGGGTCGACCAAAGAATGCCAGTGAGATCAGAAGCTTTTTGGGTTTAGTAGGGTATTATAGAAGATTCGTGGAGGACTTTTCAAAGATAGCTTCTCCACTAACATCCCTTACCAGAAAGAATAAGAAATATGAGTGGACTAAAGATTGTGAGCAAAGTTTTACTGAGCTAAAGAAAAGATTGACAAGTGCTCCCATTCTTATAGTTCCCGAAAGTGACAGAAGTTTCGATATATACAGTGATGCATCAAAGCTGGGACTTGGAGTTGTACTCATGCAAGAAGGCAAGGTCATTACTTATGCTTCCAGGCAACTCAAGGATTATGAAAAGAACTACCCTGCTCATGATCTTGAGTTAGCAGCAGTAGTCTTCGCTCTCAAAATGTGGAGACATTATTTGTACGGAGTCCAGTGCAAGATATACACAGATCACTAGAGTCTGAGATATTTCTTCACTCAGAATGACCTAAATATGAGACAACGAAGGTGGCTGGAGTTAGTCAAAGATTATGACTGTGAAATCCTCTACCACCCTGGTAAAGCGAATAAAGTGGTTGATGCGTTATGTAGAAAGACTTGCTCAACATTGATGTCCCTGTTATCACTGTCACCACCACTGCAGAAAGAGATAGTAAATTATGGAGTTGAGATCATAGATGGGCAACTCTCAGTAATACAATAACAAATAACATTAAAAATAAAACAATACTAAAAAGAAAGAGGCAGCTGGATTTTACTTTGATTGCAACTGAGGAAGTTGCTAATCCAAGGCAGAATATGACTTGATTCTCTTGAATAAACTCTTTCGAGTGAATAAGCCTCTAACACATGGAATAGCTCATAAAATTAATAAAAAAAATAAAATGAAAATCGTTTACAGTTGATGAGTGATTTGGAACTGAGCTATGTGGTCTATTTATAGCCCCAGCCAATTCTATCCAAATGCTGACGTGGCACTATAGGGCGCTCGAGTGCTTAAGGGCACCTGACATGTGGCTTGAAGGTTATCCAAAGCGCAACATTCGCAAACGACTAATTTGTGGATGATTAGTAGCTCTCGAGCGCCTGTATGCACAGTGGCGCCCGAGTGCTCCAGTGCCTCTATGAATACGGGTGCCCGAGTAACTTTTGGTCAGCAACTTGCTGACCAGTCTCCAGCGGGTCTTAATGGATGATTTCGGGCCTTCCAATGTTCGGCTTACCCGAACCCTCCTCCGGCCTTCTCCTCGAGCGAACTTCCTCCCAACTTCTTATCCCTCGAACGTCATGCGTGACTTTGTCACTCCACCAGCATACTCTTTCGCAGACCTCCATGTCCCTCGGATACACCAAGCCCGTTGGCTCCCTTCCTATGCCATCCTTCTCCACCGTTGCGTCTTCCGCTCGACTTCCTGCGCTCCTAAGCTCCTGCACACTTAGATATAGGGATTAAAAATCAACAGGACCTAACTTGACTCGGTTGACACATCAAAATCAACATGGGGTACTTACAGTATCGCATGTAAGCGAGTACTTAGGAATAATCATTAAACATAACTAGGGTTTGGTTAATATTAGATATACCCTACCTAGTAGATTAGTTGCATGTTTACTAATTTTGGTATTTACTTTACGTACCATTACATAGTTATGATCTAGTTGTTTGTGCATTTAGTATCATGCACTATATCTGCATAGTTGCATGCGGACGAGCATCAACATCCATTTGGTTAAGCCCGTCGTCAGTCATTTAGCTGCTCTGTCCACTCAACCACTCATAGGTAGTGGTAATTGCTAGAGTTTGAGTAGCTGTCCTATTATGCCACACTCGACCACTCATGGGTAGTAGATGTCAGAGTTGTAGGCAAGCAGTTGACACTCTCACCGTTGTTTTCGAGGGATACCAGAGTTATTGATGTCTCCCTTTATCCTGGGGTTTTTGGAGTAGTTGGCTCCCAGCATCCTATCCACTCAATCACATATTGTAGTAGTATTTGTTGGAGTGCGTATAATAGTCACAACCCTATCCACTCAACCACTCATATGTGATGTTATTCTGTTTGCTTGTTAGACCTTTGATTATGCCATGCATTTATCTACTCTTATACCTGCAGAGTCCGCCAGGACTCACCACCCCCACCATCTAATTTTGTTTCAGGTAGCAGATAGATGCATTACTTAGAGCCAAGAGAGGATCCAGTTGTCAGTTCCATGGCGTCGAGTCTTTTTAAAGTTTTTTAGTATTTATTTTATTTCTACATGTACTTTATTTCTGCACTCTCAATATTTTCACTTTTACTTCATTAGACTGGTATTTACTTTCTCAGTAGACTTATGTATAGTCTGGTGTGTTGGTCTTTGGATTTAAATTTGAGTTTTATTTTGGATATAGTCTTTTTTTTATTTCTATCTTTCTTATCCATTATATCTTTTATACTGCGTAGTTGTGTAGCTTATTTTTACTATTGTGATGTCAGTCATGTGAAACTGTGCTATATCTTGTAGAGAGTTATGTATAAAAGTCTTAGATTGTCCGCCGTACAGGGGAGATGCTGCCCTATTTTCAAAGGACCATGGACCTCTAAGGGCGTGACATAAACCTCTATTCAAAGAATTAAATATGAGTGGTTTGAAAGCTGCTCCTAGAAGATAGAACAATAAAAATGGTTAGTAGCAGCGTTTGACCCAGAATTGTAACTTGCATTGGACCTCTTGCGGGAGGGAGCAATATTAGCAGTTTTAATATTGCTTCTAATAGTTGTATCATTAAGAGTAGTTTATAATAACGGTTTTTTCAAACCGATGCTAAATGTATTCAACAAGAGCGATTTCAAAATTCTTCCTACAAGTCAGGCAATAGAAACGATTGAGTTCAAACTGATTCAATTGGTCGATTTTCAAGAGTGGTGTTAAAACTACTCTTAAACAACCGCTCCAATATAAATATTTTGTTTGTAGTGTTAGGCTTGATTTAGCTTGACTTGATTATTTTATTAAATAAGCTTGAACATGCCAAAGTTTAGCTGGAATTGGCTTATTTAATTACAACCATAGACAATAGAATCACCCTTTGACGTGTCAACAATACCAATTTTACCCTTTGTATGGTGAGCCAATAATAAAGTTTGTGTATCTTATTTTATCTGAATTGCTAGATGATATAAACTAATCCAAATTAACACGTTGTTAACATGGAGAAAGAGTCAATAGCTTTAGACAAATCACTAAATGTGATTGGTACCTAAAGATCACAACTCACAATCAACATCACAAAACATTATTTTTATTAAAAAAAAAGTGAGCCTATAAATATCAAGAGAAGGATAGCTAAAGATCACAACTCACAATTAAGATGGAGAAGCAATCACTAAATTTTGTTGGCGATGATGAAGTGATAATTCGTAAGTATACACAATATCATCCAAGTGTTTGGGGTGATTTTTTCATCCGAAACTCCTTTCACTCACAAACACAGGTATTGATCTTCTCACACTTATTAAATATTCACTACAAGAAAATTGCCATATACCCACGGTAAATTTTAGCTACACATATACAAACTGTGGGTATAGATAACATATAGCCACAGATATATGAAATCACCACTATAAGTTATAGGGACAGATATCAATGCTGTGGGTATTGGATATCTATACCTACACTTATATTTTGCTATCACTATAATATTTTTTACTGTGGGTATAAGTAGCGTATACCTACACTTATAATTTACTGTCACTATAATCTTTTTTTCTATAGATATAAATAAACACTCATAATATACCGTCACTATAACCTTTATATGCGCCATATGTGTGGTTTGGTTCGGAGGGTTTTGGTTTCTCCCCAACACCGGTGCCACCGTTTGCGGCAGTAGGGGAGGGGTTGAGGGTGTGGTCCTGAGTGCCCTCGCAACCATTGATGATCTTCAAGCTATGAATCGAGGTGACAATATTGTGCTAGTATACATTTTCTTTTGTTGTTCCTATCCCTTTTTGTTTTTGGAAAGGTTTTATCAGAATTGGAAACTTCAAAAGGTTAGAAATATCTATCCCCTATCATAAACTATTTATTATGATAAACTTTATCAAAAGGATTATTTAAAAATTAAAATATCATATTAAACTATTTATTATGCCAAAACATCAGAAATATCTTTATATTATTTAACATCTTAATACGCGCATTACAAGAAAATAGGGCTTCAGAAACAGATTTTTAAAACAGAAATAAAATTTGTTTTAAATTTTAGTAAATTATAAATAGATTTGCTACGGAATTTCTAATCTATTTCATTTAAAGAAAATAATACGCGCAAAAAACCCGTAGGTAAAGACATAGTAAAAATGACAGAAATGAATGCCCGTGGGTATAGGCTTTTGAGATCTATACCCACGATTTTCATGCTTTTACCTATGATTTTTTACTGTGGGTATATGACAATTTTCTTGTAGTGATTGTTCCTTGAAAATTTCTTAAAATTTGATGTCTTATTTACAAGATACAAATGACAATATGCGGCGATTAAATATATATTGTTGGATGTATATCTAATAATTTTGATTATGCAGGAGTCCTTACAAAGGATGCTAAATAGAGTGGAAGAATTAAAGATGCAAATAAAGACAATGTTCAAGGACACTAGTGACATACTGCAATTTATGAATTTGATTGATTCAATTCAACTTCTTAGATTGGACTATCATTTTGAGGATGAAATAGATGGAGGATTAAGATTAATCTTTGAGGTTGACGATAAGAACTATGGGCTTTATGAAACTTCTCTTAGATTTCGATTGCTTAGACAGCATGGATATAATGTTTCTACAGGTAACAATAGAAATGAGTTAAAATTATTAGGTTTTATATACATATGTTCTTATATGTAAAACAAATTATATATAATAAAATTGAAATTTAAGATAAATATGTCTCTATTTATATGACAAGATAAGAAATAAGTAGTTTCATCATTTGTCAAAAAGTCCATTTTTAGTTTAAACTATGAAAAATTAATATATGCCTAATTGAAAATTTTACATGTTTTCCTGACAAAACGATGTTAAAACAAGAGCTGCCAACTTACAATATTGGTAAAAATCTAAATTATTGCCGAGGTTTAAGATTTAAAATTTGTCATGTAAATTTGTTTTATTGTTATTATTAAAAAAGACCCAAAGAGAATAAAACTAGTTAAAGAGTTTGATATAAAATAATACTATTAACTAATTATTTTTTTGAACACTTACTATTGATTGTTTACTCATTCTTGTAGATACTTTTAACAAGTTCAAAGATGACAATGGAGGCTTTATATCTACCCTGAATGGAGATGCAAAGGGACTACTAAGCTTATATAATGCGTCTTATCTTGCCACAGATGGAGAGATTATGCTTGACGCCAATTATTTTTCAAAATCTCAACTAGTATCCTTATTGAGTGAACTTGAACAACCTTTAGAGACACAAGTGTCTCTTTTCCTTGAGGTACCACTATGTCGAAGAATTAAAAGTCTCTTGGCGAGACTATATATACCTATTTATCAAAAGGATGCAATGCGAAATGATGTCATATTAGAACTTGCAAAATTGGATTTCAATCTATTACAATCTCTTCATCAAGAAGAATTGAAGAAAGTTTCAATGTAAGTAAATTTAAATCATCATTTTTTTAAAAGAATATTTACTAATACATGTGAACACACACAAGCAACATAATCCTCACATTTAATATCAATTATATATAAATCTAATAAGACAATTGATAGGAATTTCAAATTTATTTCTTTATAGTTATAGAAATATCATAGCACTTAAAAATTATTTACATTAACTTTAGTGACTATAGTACTGCACGAGTTTGATTAATATTCGAGATCTCACCTGATTTTTATGCATTGCCTAATTGGTTAGATCTATTTTTCTAACTACAAGTAATTTATGTTTTACTTACATTTGGGATATAAACTGATTGTTTTGTTTCTCTATTTTATATTTTTGATGGATGACATATTTAAAGATGGTGGAATGATTTAGCACTTGCTAAATCACTAAAGTTTGTTCGTGATAGAATTGTGGAAGGTTATTATTGGGGTCTTGCTGTGTATTATGAGCCTCAATATTCTCGTGCAAGAGTGATGTTCACCAAAACATTTAGTCTTCTATCAATTATGGATGATATCTATGATAACTACAGCACAATGGAAGAGCGCGAAATTTTAACCGAGGCAATACAGAGGTTTGTCTTTAATATATCTAAATGATAATAATTTTGTGTTTCCTTTTAAGATTGTTGTTGTATAGTCATACATGATAGGATTAAAATGTTGTAAAATAATTCAAGCTAAATGATAAATTATCATATTCATTCTTTTACCAAATCATGACCATTTATTTGCTCATATTTTCTTACATTTAGGTGGAATCATCAAGCTATTGATACTTTACCAGAATACACAAAGGATTTTTATCTCAAGCTATTAAACACTTTGGAAGAATTTGAAGTAGAGTTGGAACTTAATGAGAAGTATCGTGTTCAATATCTTCAAAATGAAGTATGTTAATAGGAAAGAGATCGATATTGGCTTCTGTTATCGTAAAAATTATTAACTAATCTTTTTCTTGATTTACATAGTTTAAAGCTGTAGCTATAGCATATTTTGAAGAATCTAAGTGGGGTGTGGAGCGATATGTGCCATCACTTGATGAACACTTGCGTGTTTCATTGATCTCCTCCGCATGTTCTTTAGTCATTTGTTCCATCTATTTGGGCATGGGAGAAGTGGCAACAAAAGAGGTATTCGAGTGGTATTCAAGTTTTCCCAAGCCCGTGGAAGCTTGCTGTGTAATTGGTAGGCTCCTCAATGATATAAGATCACATGAGGTAATAATTTTAATCATTTCCATTGGTACAATAGTTTAGCAACAATGTATGACATTTTCAATTAAAAATTTGTAGACGGAGCAAGAGAGAGATCATTTTGCCTCTACGGTGGAAAGTTACATGAAAGAGCATGGCTCAGATGTAAACGTTGCATGCAAGAAGCTACGAGAGATACTGGAGAAAGCATGGAAGGATCTAAATAAGGAACGTCTCAATCCAACACTCGTAGCTCGACCTATAATTGAAAGAATACTCAACTTTTCAATATCAATCGAAGACGTATATACGTACACTGATGAGTACACTCATTCTGATAATAAAATGAAAGATAATATCACTTTGGTGCTGGTTGAACCAGTTGTTATATAAGAGTGTGATTTCTTCAATAAATAATAGTGGGAAGAGCATGTTGAAAATCATTAGAGGCAACCATTACAGTGTGAGGATGCTCAATACCGTATCAATGTTTGAATAAAGTAAACTTATATTTGGATGTTTTATGGAAAAGTTATAATTGATATGTAGTGCGTGATATGTTATGTAACCTCTTAATAAAATTTGCAATTTTGCTTGGATGATATAACAAATTTATAACATTTAATTTTGTCACTATTTTTTCTTAATCAACAAGATTTGTAAAACAGTTGAATGAATTATTATTTTTAAACTCCTCTATCATCTACCTAAATGTTGTTGACAATTTCAATTGTCACTGTACCTCTCATGCTCAGTCTCTTCCACCATCACTGTCTTCTCCTTCACAGCCTCGCCCTTTCAACTTCGCCCTTTCAACTGATCTAGAACCCCATAGTGTTGTAAATGAGAATCAAAAAATCTGAATATTTATTTTTAAATGAACCTATTGGATGCATTTCAATAGTTCATATACGACATAAATTAAATTGTGCTCATATTGCCTTAGAGAATTTGATTGTCATCCACAAATCTTAAGGCGCTTATTAATCAACTGATAATAGAATGGGTTGTGCTAAAGGAGTTTTCATGCTTCTTTGAGCTATCAAAACTAGTAGAATTGCTACTAACGAGAAGTTTATCATGTTAAAACTTCATTAAGAGAAAACATTCAATTGTTAATTGGACACCTAATTCATGTTCAGAATCTTCTTAATTAATTTCCCTGACTATGGGTTACTTGGACAAAATTGTTAGTTGTCTCTTGTTAATAGGCATTTTGTAAGTTGAGTTTGGTCTAAGAAAACTTGTCACCTCCTTTCTCCTCAGTATACATCTTAGTGGCCAATGCATTGCACTATAACATGATCATCTTCTAAAGACAGGCAAATAAATAGCAAAATGGTGGCTCATCAAGTTTGTCCTTTAGGTATTGTTACAATGAAATTGAATTGAATGATTATGCATAAGATATTTGTAGCTTTGATCACTTTGGAATTATCATTATAAAGCCTTTTTCATTGCTCAACACCGGGATCACTTGTGTATCTACCTAGTTTATTTACTACGTAGGCTAAATCTGGTCATGTATAATTCATCAAGTATATCAGACTTCCAATCACTCGAGAATACTTTATGTCACGCCCCCAGAGGCACATGCTTACTTGAAAATCGGACAACATCTCCCCTGTACGGTGGACAAGTTGAGGCAAATATATATACACTCCAATCATAAAAGATGGCTCAGCCATCATAACAGAAATAAAAACATCACCACGCAGTTTTATATCAACATAAAAGATAATGGGTGGCTCAGCCACCTTAAACATAAAAGAAATCACAACCAATGAGAACTCAAATGTCTCTGTAATAATAATAACAAAACCAGTCCGATAACTGATAAACAAATAAAATGCGAAAACTGAACTCCATACCAAAATAAAACAACTAAACTAAATTACGGAAAATAACTCAACTCCGGGGACTGGCGACTGGATCCTCTCCTGGCTCCAAGAAATACGACTACCTGCTATCTGAAACACACAGAGAAAGCAGGGGTGGTGAGTCCAGGCGGACTCTGCGGGTATATGAGTAGACAATAAGCATGACATAACAAAAGATAAAATAAGTAGAGAACCAACAAGGTATAGTCCATAAGGAATATAGGAACACCTAAACATGCATAACATATATAGAACAACATGTTATAAAACCGAATAACAACTAAACATATATAAAACAACGCAACAATAATCAAAACCAAGATATACATGCATGTCAATCATGTGCAACAACCATAGCTCATATAAATGCAACAATCACAAGAAAATGCATAAAAGAAATGCGTATGCACATGATGCAATGACATGTGTCACCCCTGACGCTAGTCAAGCCGCCAACACATCTCATCTGTGTGACCGAGTGGGTAGGGCTGTGACAACTGTACGCACTCTAACAAATACCACAGAAAGGTGTGGTTGAGTGGACAGGATGTTGGGGACTCTACACTCCAGACCCGATACATAGGGGGAGCTATCAACAGCTACAGTATCCCTCGAAAAATAACAGTGAGGGTGTCACTGCTTGCCTACAACTGCAACATGTGTGGCATAACGGGACAGTTGCTCGCACTCTAGCAACTACCATGACAACAAGTGGTTGAGTGAATCGAGCAACTAAATGACTAACGACAGCTTAACCATATGGAAGCCCAACAATTATTAGTATGCAACGTGCAGATATGGTGCATGCTACAAGATGCACAAACAACCGGAGAAACAACAATGCAACAAAATCCAACAAGTAACAACGATGCATCAATACAACCAATCAGAAATCGAAAACCAACGATTATGCACCTACACTACTAGGTAAGGTATTTCTAATGCTAAATAAACCTAATTGTGTTTAATAGACTTCTAAGTACTCACGTACAAGCGACACTTTACAGAACAGAAAATCAACAGAGGACTGTACGGATACGAATTTTGAATACTCGAAGATCAACGAAGAATAAGTATCAACGATGATGTTAAAATAACAAACAACAAGGAATAAGGTCAAGCAACCTATTTGACATAAAATAACCATGCTTGAAGGTAAAAGAAACTACTCGAGTACAAAGGAGAAGTATCCTCCTTTATTATAGAGGTTCGTGAACAAAGAGAACCTTCCACGATCAACCAACGAATCCAAAGTCAAGGTCCTGTATATATGATAAGGTTTAGCTAATTATAAATTTAACAAATTAGCTAATCAAAATACTAAACACCATTAGAACAAATCCTAATTACAACATCTATTTAAATAACTCACAATTTACAACGGTTCCCTTCTTAACCTAATTCATCCAATATTATTCCAAATCAAATAAACCCTATAATCTACAGTTCACAACAACTTCCCTCAAGCTTAGCCTTGTTCAAGAAGAACATGACAATAAACCCATCCACAAATTAACAACTAAATCATAACCATCACCAATTCAATCCATAAATCAAGATAACAACAACCCATCTTCCTCAATAGAATTTAGCTTTCAAAACCAATCTATAGCAATAAACATCAGATCCAAACAAAACCACTACAACACAGACCTGAAGAAGCGCCAACAGTAGTGAACCAAAACTCCAAACTAAAATCACTCTAAACCATACTACCAATCAACAACTCAAAGGAAACCTAAAATCATCCTTCCTTACCTTTGCTCGGCGCATAGGAACAGGAGGATCACCCTGCTCCTCGCTTAGATTCGGCACAGCCAATCCCGAAATCCCTTGCTCCAAAACAGTCGCTGAAGAAAGGAAGAAGGCAGAGGAAATCGTTGACTTCGCTCGCTGGACAACAGAGGAGAAAGAAAAAGGAAGTCGGCTAGGGCTTGCGGCGCGCGGAAGAAGGAGAACCAGCGACTTCTCAATCGCGAGAGGAAGAGAAAGGAAGAAGATGAAGTGTCGGCATTGGCGACGGCGCAATGGAGTGTTAGCGTTGCTGAAGCGGAACCACTCGTGTACGGTTGCAGCTGCGATTGTCGGCTAGGGCAGCTGGGGAATCGGGCGTGGAACTCATTTGGGAGGAGGTTTTTAGGGCTTTTATATTTGTTTTGGCATTTTGCAAATAAACCCAATAGATTTGGAAAATTGCAACTAGGCCCCTAACTTTCAAAATTCACCTTTTCAACCCCATAAAATTCGGTATTTAACACTCTATCTAAGAAATACTTTCTCCTCAATTCTTTGATAAATGATGGCTTGTATCTATCGGCATTCATGCCAACACAGTATCACCATTGCCGAATATCTCAAGAATTTTACCCACGTAGTGAGACTGACTAAGAACAAATCCTTCTGCTATTCCAAGAATTTTGATTCCTAAAATGACATTAGCTAGACCTATGTCTTTCATGTTAAATCTTGAGTTTAATATGTTTTTAGTGGATTTGATTATCTTATCATTACTTCCAATGATAAATATATCATCGACATATAGGCACAAGATGACAAAGTCAATCTTTGTGGCTTTCATGTAGACATATTTATCACATTCATTGATTTTAAATCTACATTCCTTCATGGCATTATCATTTCTCAAGCTATATAATGACTTTGTTTTTCTGTCCTGGCACAAAAAACCTTTCAGGTTGCTCTATGTAATTCTCCTCTTCTAAATCCCTGTTTAGAAAAGTTGTTTTTACATTCATCTGATGTATTTCTAGATTCTATAGAGCAACAATAGCCAACAACACTCTAATGAAAGTTATTCTAGATACCAGAGAATGCATATCAAAGTAATCAAGGTATTCTTGTTATCGGTAACCTTTAATTACTAATCTGGCCTTATACTTATCAATTATGTCATCTGATTTCATTTTCTTCTTGAAGATCCACTTGCAACCTAGTGGTTTACATCCTAGAGGAAGATCTACAAGTTTCCAAGTGTGATTTTACAAGATAGATTCTATCTCAGATGCAATTGCCTCTTTCTAGTGAGGTCCATCAGATAAGGTTATTGCTTCTAAGTAACTTTGGGGTTCACTTTCCAATATGAAAGTGATAAATCTATTCCATAAGATGTTTCCACCCTTGCTCTCTTACTTCATCTGAGCACAACCTTAATTGGTTCATCTTCTTCTTACTCTTGTGTTTTAAATACCTATTTTGAGGAGTTAGTATCCTCTTAGGTCTTATATGGAAACACGTGCTCGAAGAACGAGGTATTTCCTGATTATGTTATCAATTTTTTTGCATATTTGGTATTTATGATTCATATACTAAAAATCGACACGCATTGCTGTTATGTGCATATCCGATAAATATGCAATCAATAGTTTTTAGTCTTATCTTAATTCTTTTTTAATCAGGCACAAAAACATTGGCAAGACATCCCCACATTTGCAAATATTTGTAGGACGGTTGTCTTCTATTCCATAACTCATAAGGTCTCTTATCTATTTTCATGTGGGGCACCTTATTTAAAAGGTAATTAGCTATTAACACAGTTTCCCTCTACATGGAGTCTGGTAGTCTAGAGCTCAATAAAAGAGCATTCATCATCTCCTTTAGAGTTTGATTCTTTTGCTCAACAACTCCATTCTTTTGAGGAGTATGAGTTGTTATTTCATATCTGATCCCATGTTCAACACACAACTCTGCGAATGGTGATACATATTCATCGCCTCGGTCGTTTCGAACCACATTAATCTCCTTATTAAGTTAGTTTCAACTGCATTCTTAGAGAGAATGAATTTCTCTATAGCTTCATCCTTACTTTTGAGAAGATACACATAACAATATTTTGTGTTATCATCTACAAAAGTAATGAAGTACCTGTTCCCACCATGTGTTGGTGTACCTTTTAGGTCACATACGTCGGTATGAATTAGGTCGAGCTATCATTGCATCTTTCAATATGTTGAATGAATGATCTTGTCATTTTCTCTTCAACACAAGTTTCACACTTATGTTTCGGGTCAAAATGGAATGTTGGTATACTTTGTATATATATTAATTTGCGCAACATTTCGTAGTTCACATGTCCTAGTCTACTATGCCATAAACATAAAGACTTAAGCATATAAGTGAAAGAGCTCTCAATTTTATTTATCTTAGGCCTAATGGTCATTACATTAAGCTTAAAAAGCTTATCAGATACATAGCCCTTTCCCACAAATATTCCTTTCTTTGACAATACAACTCTGCCCGACCTAAACACAATGCGAAAGCCATGCTTTTTTTAACAATGATCCGGATACTAGATTCTTTCGAATCTTCGGAACATACAACCCATTATTCAAAGTAAGGTCCTTGCCCGAGGTTATCTTCAGCACCACTTTTTCTTGACTCATGACGGCCGCCATGAACATCTTGTCTCCATTGATTTCTTTGAAGTTGTAGAGCAGCTCCTTGTTGCAGAACACATGTCTGGTGTCACCAATATCAATCCACCATTGCTATGGATTTGAACCCACCAGGTTCAACTCGAAGACCACGATGTAGAGCTCATCTATTTCTAGTCTCTCGTTTAGGTTGACCTCCTACTTTTTCTTGGGCTTTTTGCATTTCAAATATTTATAACCAACTAGGCCATAGTTGAAGCACTTCCTAGAGAACTTGTTTATGCCTTCTCTGGGTGTTGGTGCAGTTTGCACTAATAGTCAAACTCAGGTTACGATGAATGACAAATAGGTTAAAAGTTAGGTTGTGGTTATCTAATCTTGTTACCAAGTGTTCAAGAATGAAAGACTAAGAACCTAACACCAGGGTGAAGTCTAGGGTGGTGGAGTCCTAGCAAGAAGTCTAAGATGGTGGAGTCTTGGCAAAAGTCCAGTTAGGTCTGAGAGGCTGACTACTGGACGAAGTCTAAGGTGGTGGAGCCCTGACAAAAGTCCAAGTTGGTGGAAACTTGGCAAAAGTCCTGGTGGGTTAAAAAACTGATTAAATCTGCACAAGGTAAGTGAGGTAAGTCACTGGAGGAACAAATTCCGGTGAGGACGAGTCCTAATTGGGACTTTAGGCGCAATCTAACTTAGAACCATTTTGGATCTCTACATTGAGGCCTCTGACTAGATCATGGTCTTGGGAAGACAGGATCTATTTAATAATCATTACATTTAGTCCATGCTGTGTGGTTACTAACCTTGTTTTGCAAGGTATTTTTATTTTTGGACTAAATTGGTTTTGCAAGGGTTTTTCTATAAAAGTTCTCTAGGATGAACAGTACCTAAGACACCTCAGTTTAGACTAGAGGCACCTTAGGTGGATGAGAGCGGCTCCGTGAAGTTTGTGCTGAAATGAAATTTTAGCGAGCTGAGGTACCTCAGTTCAGATCCCAGGCACCTCTATTGGGAACTGAGGCACCTTAGAAGGGATCCAAGGTGCCTTCGAGTGGATAAGATGCGAGTGCGACTGTTGCGGATCGTGGATGAAATTTGCTTTGTCCGAGATGTCTTAGTTGGGAACTGAGGCGCCTCAGACGCCCTATATAAGGACATTGCTACCGTGCACTCCAAACAACACTTTCTCCTTCTATCTTCAAGATTACGCGCTCATTCGACTACTTCCTTGTCTTCCTGCTGCGACTCCGCTTCGACACAACCACGCCCAACCGCTGTCGATTGATCAAAGCCAACACACTAGCCAATCAAAAGTTCTACACTTGTATTGGGTAATGAATTTATTTATTTGTGCTTAATCAAGTAGGAAGTGTAGGGTTGTTACACTTCCTACCCATATCTTGTACTCGATCATTCTATTGGGAGTTTACTAATAGAGGGTGTTAGGATGTATATTAAAAGCCTTGATTTTATATAGACATCTACATTTTGAAATGAGAATCACATGATCACTGTTTGCATATTGTCTAATACTTTACATTGTAGATCACATTGTGTGTGGTGTCACACAGAAGATTATGTTATCAGTCCCTTATAGAGTATAAGTAGAGGCTCACAACCTAGATGGTCTTGGACAAACCATTGACATAGTTGTAGTGTAATTTGGTATTGATTTATCTTGACCATAGAATTACACTAGTACACTATGTGTGTATTGAGAAGGACCGATATAGAGGTGATTCAATTTATACTGACTATATAATTAAATCAAACCTCAGATATTATGGAGTACATGCTCTTAATCCCGATATAATAACGGGCACATGTACTTAATATTTATTTCTTTGATTTACCAATGGGCGAGATTTATTTGTTAAATCGATAGGTCCGATAAGTTGGGAAATAATATTATTTACATGGTGTGTCATTGATTATAGAAGGAAACCATGTCCTTGTGAGTCAGATTGATGATGTCCCCTTGAGGAGCTCATAAAGTCATTATGTTAAATCATACAGGTGGACTTGGTCCGACATGATGATAAGGTTGAGTGGTATTATTCATGGAGTTAGATGTTAATTAATTAAATTATTAGTAATTTAATTAATTAACGGGCATTCGATATCTTAAACATGGGGATAATTTTATACTCATAATATGTAGAGCCCATATTTAAATATGGGGGTTGGTGAGGTAGATCAATGGTGATCCTCTAGTGGAATGGATCATCATTAATGGATCGGGCTTTGATCCAGTGGGTGACCAAGACCCAACTCCTCCTCATGGTCCCTATTGTAGCCTATATATATCTCATGGAGTCATGAGACCAAGGCATAGAACACACAACAAACCCTAAGGTTTTTTTCTTCTCTCCCTCTCCTTCTCTCTCCAAGGGCAGCCGGCGGCAAGAAAGAAGAGCTCCTTCTCTTCTCTTGGTTGGTGGCGCAAGAAAGAAGAGGATCTTTATCTTCTTTTCTCTTGGTTAGTGCAATCTTGAGAAGGAGAGGAAGGGAGAGCCGGCGGCAAGGGGGAGTTGGTGGTGCTTGGCGCCGGCGGTGAGGAAGAAAGTGGTGGCCGGTTAAGGTTGGCGAAGAAGAGGTTTCTTTTCAACTTCTTCATCTTCATCTTCTTCTTCATCTTCCTACTTCCTCTTCTCTGCTACTTTGTGGTTGGCACATCTTGGAGGCTTGAAGTGGCCGGTGGCGCAAAGGGAGGAGATGAAATTGGTGGTCGGCGGCAACCCTAGAGGCTAGGGTTCTTGGCGCAAGGAAGAGGGAAGAAAAGGAAGTTTTGCTTATGCCTTGGTGACTTCGGTTCTTGGTAGATCATCGCTCACACGACGTCCAAGAAGAGGTTGGGTTATAAAATAGATGATCGCGAGGTAAACAAGAAGTAAAATTCTTATTTTGGTTCCTTTCATTTGATCTTGTTATTTAATTATCATATGTTCATTATTTCATGTTGATAATTATTTTGTCATGGACCCCGATGATAACACAAAAATTGGCGATCAACTCATCATCTATTCCGCGGCTAATCGGTTGGACGAGTTTGATTGCTAGAACAAAAACTATTTCCCAAATAACCGACTCATCTCATGCTAACCGATTCGAGCGACCGCTTGAACAAACAGAGGGTACTAATAGATTAACCATCGAAAAATCTAAGGGACCTAGGCCTTGCAGTATGAGTCATCGAAGGCTCCGATGCAATTAAACCCGACCTGTGTTCGAATTCTGAGCATTTCGTCATTTCCGTTGCGAATGTACTCTCTCTCTCTCTCTTTCAAAAAGTAATTTAATTTTTAAAAAAAGATATGTGATTTACCCTCCCTCTCATGTGCAACGGTCTTATAAGTGGTATCAGAGCCACTATGCTTTGAATCGGTGCAACCACTATATGAGCCGGGGATAATTAAATCTATTTTTTATTTTATTTTTTTAATTTTTTGTGCACAATCTAGATTTACTATTATTACCTATCTTTAGATAGTTTTTTTTGTTCTATCAGTTTTACTCGAAGTTGGTGCAATACCACTCGAGTTGATTTTTTTATTGCCTTCTTCCTCTCGCACTACTAATCCAAGGCTAGTCTTGGGATTCTCTTTTCTCTCTATTTTTTGTGTGCGAGAATTTTCATGAAGCCTAAAAGGATGCAAGGACAAAACATCAATGAACCTCCACCATATGATCATGAGGATTTCAACTACTAGAGGCGAGCGACGGAGGTGTTCTTGGATAGCCAGGACTTCGACTTGTAGGATCAGTGGCGTCGATAGAGGAGGGGTGAATATCGACTTGTACTTTCTTTCATCTTTGATTCATTCATTCGTTCAACTTCGTAATAAAGTCATTAGTAGCACAGCAGAATAATGAATAAAGAGAAAACACACAACACAAACAAGCAGGATTTTTACTTGGTTCCCAACCCCCCAGGGTCAATACGTCCAAGGCCTAATTACGAGTAGCGCCCATCCACTAGTAATCTCCTTTCCGGAAGTTTTCTAGAGGTGGAGAAACCTGTCTTACAATTTTGATTACAAGCAAAATAATAATGATGTAATAAATCCAACTTGTAATATGCAAACCAAATGTGAAGGTCTCGGCCAACTTTGGAAGTTAGAAGCGCCGCACACTTCTTCCTAGAGCCTCCTTATTCGCAGAACTTCATTTTAGCACTTATTCTTCGCAAGGAATGAGTAATCGGATGGAAAGATAGATTGTCTGAACTGAGGGGGCAAAACCCCTTATATAGTAAGCATTCGGGCGCCCGAGTGGCTATAGGGGCGCCCACCAAGTCTTCAATTCTGATCCAGCAAGCGAACAACAAACAGGGGATAACCTTGCCTTCTTGGGCATCCCTATGCATAGGGGTGCCTGGGATGGGGGGCGCCCCCATGCCCATTGAGGCGTCTCACCATGAGGTTGCCTGGGATGATGGGGGCACCCGGATGCTCCTTTTCCGAGTCTTGTTCGTTTGCGTTTGCTCTCCTATTTTGCCTCCAGCTCTAGGTTCCTACAAGACAAATAAACACAAAACAAACAAATAATCCAAAGCCTAAATCCTGTAGGTCTGATTGATAGCTAGAGCTGTCTGATTTTGACTTTGAATTTTAAATGAAATCCTAGGTCGAACTGACGCTTACTGTTCCCTTTTCTGGGGAATGTGTCCTCACCTACTCCACTCTGGAGAAGTTACCTTTTGCCAATGGAGATCTCCGATTGGACTTTTGCTCAAGCTCCAAGACCTCGAATCTCAAGACGTTCGATCCTCGACCCGTCTCTACTTCTGTTCGTAGTCCTCGCTCGGCTAAGTATTCCGCTCGATCCACGACCAGGACTTCGTGCTCAATTCCTCAAACCAGGACTTCGGTGCCCAATCGTCGGCATGGTATTCATGCCAAATCCACGACCAAGACATCGTGCCCAATTCCTCGAACCAGGACTTTGTGCCCATCTTACTTACCAGGACTTCGGTGCCTTGACAAGGACTTCTTTGCTAATCATCTTAATCTTGACTAGACTTCTCTTTGCCAAACATTAGGTCCTGTTTGGCTTAGTCCTTGGTCTAACCGACCAGATATGAGTTTAATCACTCTGCCAAACATTAAGTTCTATTTGGCTTATCCTTTTGGTTAAACTAATCAACCCTGGGTTTTCTGCAAAATATCAGATCCTGTTTGGCTAACCCTTATTCTAACTGGCCAAACCTCGGTATATTGTCACACATGTCAGATCTAGGTTTGATTACTCTGCCAAACATCAGGTATGTTTAGCTAACCCTTTGATCAAATTGATCAAACCTGAGTTTACCATATTAAACATCAGGTACGTACCGTGTGGCTTAACCCTTGATCACTTTGACCAAACCTTGGTATATTGTCAAATATCAAAACATTAGAGGTTGACTGTTCATGTCTGATGCTTTTTGTACCAACATGACTATGTCTTGGTTTTGAGATACCTATCTCAAAACTCAACACTAAACAACTAGGTAAGTAAATTCATTTGTAACACTTTACCTAACAAGGTTTTGTGCGAACTGGATGAGTACAAGAATGCCTACAACCTTTGGACTAGACTGATCGAGCTACATGAGAACTAGATGGAGCTAGAAGAACAAGTCCAACTTGCAACTGAAGTCAACCCTGAATCAACAAAAAAGACTACAGAATTAGGAGTTATGATTGAGGTTAGTGAAATATACCAAAATATCCCTAGTAGTATAAACTCAAATAGCTTGAATGCTAACTTAGATATTTCTGTAAATATTCCCAAAGAGCATGATTATGTAGAAAGTTCTCGTATCAACTTAGAGTTACATTTAGACAACATAAACTCTGACATGGTCAAACAAAACATTGACCAAACCATCATCAACTCTGACTCGGTCAAACAAAACATTGACCAAGTTAATTTAAATTGTGAAAATCTAAATCTAGATGGAATCAACCTTTATCTGAATCAATTTTTTTAATCATTTAATGAGTCAACTCTGATTAGTAATCCAATGTTAACTAACTTGAAAAATCCAAACTTAATCAATTCAAATGTGAAACTTAATAAGAACATAAATTCTAGAACATTAAACCCTATCAAAGCAACAAATTCAAAATTGAGACCTAACAATAATTAAGGATGTGGCGAGGTAGCTTCAGCTAGTTCCACTTAGCTAGACCAAGCTTCCCTAACATACTATCATCTCGCCCCATCCTGGTACTAGGTTATGCAATTGTCAATCAATCTTTTTCCTATCTAACCATTCTAAATCATGCGGAAAATTAAACATGAATGGCATGACATATATTAAAAAACATCAACAAATGCATGAGCATGACATTTATGCATGAGTCAAGCAAGTCAAAACATTTTATTAGGTTTCTAATAATGTACCAAATTCTCGATTTGATACATATCGTGTGAACCCGTAAATATGTAAACTCACTTTGGCATATTTAATTTTATTAAATTGATTGTTACGATTGGGTAAAATTTTATTTAATTTCATAATTAAGGGTATTTAATCGGAATTTTAGTTCGTGGATTGAGTTTGAAATTGAGTTATTAATTACTAATTAGAAGTCAATTAAGATTGAAATTATTAATTATTAATTAAGGTTAACATTATTAAGAATTGATTAGAGCTAAAATTGATTAAAGATTAATTAAAGTTAAAATAATTAAGTATTAATTATAGTTAAAACAATTAAGGATTAATTAAAGTTAAAATAATTAAGGATTGATTAAAGTTAAAATAGTTAAGTATTAATTAAAGTTAAAATAATTAAGGATTAATTAAAGTTAAAATAATTAAGGATCAATTAAAGTTAAAATAATTAATGATTAATTAAAGTTAAAAAAATTAATTAAGGTAAAAAATAATCAAGATTTAATTAAGGTTGTTAAGATTTAATTTGATTTAAGTTATCAATTAGATTTCCAAATTTCTGGGTTAAATAATAGTTGTGGGTCTAACTGCATCATTTTCATTAATTCAAAAATATCTGAATTATCTACTATTTCTATTTTATTTAATTTTTCAAGTTTATCTATTACATCTGCTTTGTTTGAATTTTTATAGACTTTATTAAGTGTAGCCTTGATTCTAAGAAATTCTTCTTCTTCCTCATCCTTTTCATCAGAGTTATATTCTTCTACATCTTCATAGTAGGTAGAATAGTTTTTAGGATTGATAATTAATGTTCCATAATTAAATTCAAAGTTATCAGTATTATCCAAGAAAATCATTAATTAAATCTTCCTTATTATCTACAGAGGTTTCTAGATTATCAGGATTATCTTCAGATTTATTCTCAAAAATATCAGAAACAATTTGATCATTATCCTTAAAATTATCGTTATTAATATTGCCATTCTTAACAGAAATATTAGTAATTAAAGGATTATTAATTTTAATTTCATCATTATCAACAATATTATCAGAAATATCAATTAAAGTATTATTATCCTTATCAGCGTTATCAGATAAAATATTGGTATTAATTCTTAAAATGATTGCATTGATATTAACAATTAAGAAATTCATATATGATATTTTAGTATTATCAATGTTTAGTAATTTGTCATTCAACAACCTAAGTTGATTATGCAAAAGATCTAGTTTATCAGAAAAATTAACAGATTTATCTAAATTATCAACATTACTGTATGATCATGCAGGAATTTGAAAATTATTACCAAAATAAACTTTTCGTACCATGGTCGAACACTGATTCTTGTAGTGTTCGTGTTTTAGACATCTGAAGCACTGGATATGACTCTTGTCCCTCCGGACTACTGGCGCTAGTACCTCCTTTGCCGCCGGTGATGACGACCGAGTCTTACGAGTAGGACACTGATTTTTATAGTGTCCTCTCTCCCTGCACTTGAAACATATGATATGGAACTTAAAATTTGACATAAAAAAATATACCGAATTCACCCCTAGCTCCCCCTCAAGTCCTGGCGTCTTTGCTCCGTCGGTTGTTAATCTGGTGAAGAGCAGTCTCGCTCTGATACCACTTGTGTGACCGGTGTCATCGATAGAGGGAGGTGAATATCAACTCGTAAAAATTCTTTCGGAAACCTTCATCGTTTGTTTGTTCGTTCTAGACAAAGAGTTAGTAGCACAACGGAATAATAAAGAAACAAACGAAAGACACAACTCAGAGTGCACGCAGGTTTTTACTTGGTTCCCAACCCCCAGGGTCAGTACGTCCAAGGCCTAAGTACGGGAAGCGCCCCATCCACTAATGGTCTCCTTTCCTGACTTTTCGGAGGTGGAGAAACCCGTCATACAGTGCAAGTATTACAACCAAAAGATTAGGAAATTAAGTGCATAAAAATAAATGCAAACTAAACAAAAATCGAAGACCCGACCGATCTGAAACTCCGAAGTGCAGCGCACTTCCTTTTGGAGCCTCCTTGGTCGTAGAGCTTCGTCGCTAGCACTTTTTCTTTGCTCGAAAAGCTTAGAATGTTGTTGTGAATGATGTATTGAGTTGAGGGGTCGAAGCCCCTTTTATAGCTTCTTCTCGGGCGCCCTAGAGCCTCTGGGGTGCCTCATTGGCGGTCAAAATTTCATCCTTGCTCGCGAACTTCGCGAAGCTGATAAGGCAGTAGTCTTGGGCGCCCAAGAGCATACTGGGTGCCTGGATCATCCAGGCGCCTGGTATCCAGGGGACGCTTGGATGCTTGGGGCTCCTAGGTTAAAATAATTAAGGATTAATTAAAGTTAAAATAATTAAGGATTAATTAATGTTAAAATAATTAAGTATTAATTAAAGTTAAAATAATTAAGTATTAATTAAAGTTAAAATAATTAAGTTTTAATTAAGATTTAATTAAGGTTGTTAAGATTTAATTTGATTTAAGTTATCAATTAGATTTCAAAATTTTTGGGTTAAATAATAGTTGTGAGTCTAATTGCATCATTTTCATTAACTCAAAAATATCTGAATTATCTACTATTTCTTTTTCATTTAATTTTTCCAGTTTATCTATTACTTCTGCTTTGTTTGAATTTTTGTAGACTTTATTATGTGTAGCCTTGATTCTTAGAAATCTTCTTCCTCCTCATCCTCATCATCAAAGTTATATTCTTCTACATTTTCATAATAGGTAGAATAGTTTTCAGGGTTGTTAATTAATATTTCATAATTAATTTCAAGGTTATTAGTATTATCCAAGAAATCATTAATTATATCTTCATTATTATCTACTGAGATTTCTAGATTATCAAGATTATCTTCAGATTTATTCTCAAAAATATCTGAAATAATTTCATCATTATCCTTAAAATTATCGTTATTAATATTGTCATTCCTAACATTTTCAGAAATATTAGAAATTAAAGGATTATTAATTTTAATTTCATCATTATCAACAATATTATCAGAAATATCAATTAAAGTATTATTATCCTTATCAGCATTATCAGATAAAATATTGGTATTAATTCTAAAAATGGTTGCATTGATATTAACAATTAAGGAATTCATATATGATATTTTAGTATTATCAATGGTAATTTGTCATTCAACAACCTAAGTTGATTATGTAAAAGATCCAATTTATCAGAAAAATTAACAGATTTATCTAAATTATCAACATTACTGTATGATCATGCAGGAATTTGAAAATTGTTACCAAAATAAACTTTTCGTATCTTGGTGGGACACTGATTCTTGTAGTGTCCGTGTTTTTGACATTTGAAGCACTGGATATGGCTCTTGTCTCTCCGGACTCCTGGCGCTGGTACCTCCTTTGCCGCCGGTGGTGATGACCGAGTCTTACGAGTAGGACACTGGTTTTTATAGTGTCCTCTCTCCCTATACTTGAAACATATGATATGGAATTTAAAATTTGACATAATAAAAAAATATACCTGATTTACCCCTGGCTCTCCCTCAACTCCTGGCGTCTTTGCTCCCTCGGCTATTAGTCCAGTGAAGAGCTACCAGGCTCTGATACCACTTGTGGGACCGGTGCCGTTGATAGAGGGGGGAGGTGAATATTGACTCGTAAAAATTTTTTTGGAATCCTTCGTCATTTGTTTGTTCGTTCTAGACAATGAGTTAATAGCACAGCGGAAAAATTAAGAATCAAACGAAAGACACAACTCAGAGTGCACGCAGGTTTTTACTTGGTTCCCAACCCCCCAGGGTCAGTACGTCCAAGGCCTAAGCATGGGAAGCGCCCGTCCACTAATGGTCTCCTTTCTGGACTTTTTGGAGGGGGAGAAACCTGTCTTACAGTGCAAGTATTACAACCAAAAGATTAAGAAATTAAGTGGATAAAATTAAATGCAAACCAAACAAAAATCGAAGGCCCGACCGATTTGGAACTTCGAAGTGCAGCGCACTTCCTCCTGGAGCCTCCTTGATCGCAGAGCTTCGTCACTAACACTTTTTCTTTGCTCAGAATGCTTAGAATGTTGTTGTGAATGATGTATTGAGTTGAGGGGTCGAAGCCCCTTTTATAGCTTCTTCTCGGGCGCCCTAGAGCCTCTGGGGTGCCTCATTGGCGGTCAAAATTTCATCCTTGCTCGCGAACTTCATGAAGCTAATAAGGCAACAGTCTTGGGCAGCCAAGAGCATCCTGGGTGCCTGGATCATCCAAGCGCTTGGTATCCAGGGGGCACCTGGATGCTTAGGGTGCCCAGGTTCAATGGGGGCGCCTAGGAGCAGCTTTTCCAGGTTTCTCTTGTGTTTGATCGCTTGCTTTGCCTCCAATTCTAGGTATCTGCAAGATACACAAACACAAGACAAACACATATATAATCTTAGCCTTAACGATTGGTTCTGACTTTGGATTTCCCGCGAAACCCTAGGTCGAACCAACACCTAGTGTTCCCTTCCCGGGGAACGTGCCTTTCGCCTACTCCTCTCAGGAGAAGTTTGCCAACCGGCTCCTCCGGTTGGACTTTTGCCCAATCTTCCAGATCAAGACTTCGTGCCCAGCTTTACTCACCAGTACTTAGTGCCCAGCTTCACTCACCAGGACTTAGTGCCCAGCTTCACTCACTAGGACTTAGTGCCTAACCCTCGGTCAGGTCTTAGGTGCCTAGCCCTCGGGCAGGACTTAGTACTCAATTCCTCGAACCAAGACTTCGTGCCCAATACTCGGTCAAGTCTTAGGTGCCCAACCCTTAGCCAGGACTTAGTTCCCAATTCCTCGAATTAGGACTTATTGCCTAGGTTAACTAGGACTTTGTTTACCTTGATATGAATTTCTTGACTAACCCTTACCTTGTCTAATATATCACTAACTTAAGCATATTGTTAAACATTAAAATACTACACCAACAAACAAATAAGAGATTCTTTGTATGACTTGGCAAATGATAGCGAAGATCCCAAAACGAAGAGTGAAGTTGATGTTTGTGAGCCAATTATCAGATGATTGACTAGGGAACTTTTTGTATCATATTTTATTAATAAGAACAAAGTTATGATTATTAGATTTACTTCATATTTGTGTCAAATAAATAAGTATAATAATGGACTTGGGTAGTAGGTTCTAATTTATATCATATCAATTGATTGAATTGATAGTGAGATGATGTAGAGAACACTACTTTTAACTATTCCTAATCAAGCATTAATATACAAGGATAATATTAATGCATTGAGACTAGCATGTACGTAGGCCAATTGATGACTTGACCTCATAAGCATTATATGAGTGTCATAAACATTCTATAATGATTATTGGTATGAATAATCCTTAGACTTGAAGTTACTATGGTTCCCTAAATAAAAAGTTGTATACTTTGGTATCGACTGTAGGATTGGTCGTCGATAGAGGGGGGATATCAACTTGAAGAATCATTTCGTAAAACTTGACGTTCGTTCATTCTAGTCAGAGAGTTAGTAGCATAGCGGAAAATAATAACACAAACGAAAGACACAATAAAAGACACGCGGGTTTTTACTTGGTTCCCAACCCCCCCCCCCCCCCGGGTCAATACGTCCAAGGCCTAATTACGAGTAGCGCCCGTCCACTAGTGGTCTCCTTTTTAAAATTTTTGGAAGTGGAGAACCCCGTCTTACAGTTGAGTTACAAGCACAAAAGATATAACTGAAAATGTGAATATGTAAACTTAAAGCAAACCAAACAAAAGTCACTCCGTCCAATCTAGAAGTCCGAAGTGCGCCGCAATTTCTCCTGGAGCCTCCTTGGTCGCAGAGCTTTGTCTCTAGCGCTTTATCTTTGCTTAGAATGACTTAGAATGATGTTGCGAGTGTTGTTCTGAGTTGAGGGGTCGAAGCCCCTTTTATAGCTTCATCTCGGGCGCCCTAGAGCCTTTGGGGCGCCTCTATATGGTCAAAAATTCATCCATAATTGCGAACTTCGCGCTGTTGATAAGAAGGTTGTCCAAGGCCCCTAGAACCATCCAGGGCACCTAGGATGGTTCTTGAGGGCGCCCTGAACCATGGGGGTGCCTGTATTAACACGAGCGCCCTGGATGCTTCTCCCAGGTGTCATTTTCCCTTCGTTTGCTCTTCTGTCTTGCCTCCAACTCCAGGTACCTACAAGACAATCAAAGACAAGACAAATATGCAAATAATCTTAGCCTTAAAGATTGGTTCTGACTTTGGATTTCTCGTGAAACCCTAAGTTGAACTGACGCCTAATGTTCCCTTCCCGGGGAACGCGCCCTCGCCTACTCCTCTCAGGAGAAGTTGCCAACCGGCTCTTTTGGTTGGACTTTTGCCCGATCTTCCAGATCAGGACTTCGGTGCCCAGTCCACGACTAGGACTTATTGCCCAACCCTCGGTCAGGTCTTCGTGCCCAGTCCACGACCAGGACTTATTGCCCAATTCCATGAACCAAGACTTCGTGCCCAACCCTCGGTCAGGTCTTAGGTGCCCAACCCTTAGCTGAGACTTATTGCCCAATTCCACGAACCAAGACTTCGTGCCCAACCCTCGGTCAAGTCTTAGGTGCCCAACCCTTGGCCAGGACTTGGTACCCAACCCTTGGTCAGGTCTTAGGTGACCAGCCCTCGGTCAGGACTAGGTTTAATCTTCTGGGAGAAAACGAAAAAATTTGTAACATAAGCTCCTCTCTCCCACTTTGTCACACATAAAAAAAAAACACAAAAAACTTGTACCAACAATGAAAATTTTGAAATGATCACAAGTCTTTCTCCCTTTTAAAGATCATTTCTCTCCTCCTTTTGAAAATACTTAGGATAATTTTTGAAAGCATATATAAATTTTGAAAAACAAATTTCAAAACTCTTCTCCCTTTTTGAGAAAAACTACGTACTTGTTTAAAAAAATTACTTAATTGCACCAATAATAGGGGAAAAATACATATGTTAAAAAAAATGAACTTCCCTAAGTCTGACAACAATCCTAGGAATCTTGTTGATCATAAGAACAATTCCTATGTGTCTTAGGGATGTCTCCATAAGTGAAGATTTTAATAAAATTTTGCTTTTAAAGCATAATAATTTTCTTGATTTGGTTTCTTTTCAACCTGACAAAATCCTAGGAAACCTTGTTAACTACAAGAAAATTTTCCTAAGTGTCCTAGAAATTTTCCAAACTCAAGATGAAATGAACTTTGTTCAAAAGATGTAAAGATTTTCACAAAGTAATTTTTAAGACTGAAAACAAAATATGATTTTAAAACGATAGTGTTTTGAAAAGAGAATATTTATGTTTTCAAAATAATTTTGAAAATATACTGTATGAAAACATAATATTTTTGAAACATTTAATAGTTTTTTTAATTTGACCTCCCCCTAAACTTGACACAGCCCTAGGAAGTTTGTTGACTACAGATGATCTTCCTCTGAGTCTTAGGTTTGATTCAAATGAAAAGAATTATCTAATAATTTTTAAAAAAATAGTCAGAAAATAGAATTAATTTCTTTTGAGTACGACTCCCCCTAAACATGACACAATCTTAGGAATCCTTACAAATCATAAAGGATATTTCCTATGTGTTTTTAGAGTTCATCCAAATCTAAAGAGCAATTAGCACAATTTTTGAAATGCATTTTATAATAGTATGATAATTTTCAAAGACATAATTTTTGAAAAAAATATTTTGAAGGATATAATAAGTTTTTGAGACATTTTTCAAAAACATATTTTGAAATGATAATAATTTTTAAAGCATAAAGTATTTGAAAGATCTGAATTTTTGAAATGAATAATTTCTAAAACGAATAAATTTTGAAAAATATGTTTTAAAAGAAAAAAAAAACTCCCCCTAAACCTGACACCGTCTGACTTACCTAAGTGTTTTAAGGGACTTTAGTGTTGACCTAAAAGGTTTGTGTCTAAGTGTGTAGTGTTGGTGCAAGCAGCACCTAAGTCAAACCTGGGTTTTGATTTCAAAAGTTAAGATATTATGTTGATCTAACATGTTCATTAAGTGTACAGGAAAAGAAGCCCTAGGTACACTAGGCACGAAGTCTTGGTCGAGTACTGGGCACGAAGCCCTGGCAAGGAGCTGGGCACCGAAGAGCTACTCGGAAGGTGGGCACTAAGTCCTGGTCGAGGACTGGGCACGAAGCCCTGGCAAGGAGCTGGGCACGAAGTCCTGGCAAGGAGCTGGGCACCGAAGACCTGCTCGGAAGGTGGGCACGAAGACCTGGTCAGGTACATCGGGCAAAAGTCCAACTGGAGGAGCCGGTTGGCAAAAGGTAAACTCTCCTGAGAGGAGTAGGTGAGGACACGTTCCCCGTCGAGGGAACAGTAGGCGTCGGCTCGACCTAGGGCTCCATTTAGGAGGCCCAAAGTCAGAACTAAGACAGCTACGGCTGTAAAATTCACTAACATGCTTGCTTTGTTTGGTTTGGTACTAACCCTGGATGCAGGACCGAAGGAACGAGTCTCTGCAGCTCAGAACACCCCAAAGGAGAGGGGCAGCAGCTGGGTTGGGTGCTCGGGAGAGGGGCAGCAGCTGGGTTAAGCAAAAAAACGCTTCGGAAGCACACTGGGCCGGGCGCCCCCTTGCTCCTGGGCGCCCCCGTGCTCCCGGGAGCCCCGGATACCTCAGGCACCCTGGGTCCAAGCTAACGAAGCGATGGAAGCTGAGAAGTCAGCAAACCAAGTCAGCCAGGGCGCCCCCTGCTTCCTGGGCACCCCCGTCAAACCCCGAGCCCGATCCTGGAGGGATAAGGGCTGACCGAGTTGTGGATGAGGGTTTGCGGATCAGGAGACACGTGGAGGGCGCCCCCAACGTCCCGGGCGCCCCCAGGTGCACTATATAAGGGGCTCGACCCCCAAGGCTTCAAAACAACTTTCAAAATGCCTCTACGCTCTTCGACTCAAGCGCTCTGCTCCGGAAACCTCAGATCTCGAGATTCGAAGCGCCGATGACGACCCTCCGCACCAAAGTACAATCCATACCGGGCGTCGATCTCGAAGAGTAACTCTGTTTTCTTTTACTGCAATATTACTGTACAATTCTTTGTAAAACACTTTGCGCATTATTGAATTGCCCGCAGTAAACGGTCAAGGACCGTGGGCCTTGGAGTAGGAGCCGACCGCGACTCCGAACCAAGTAAATCCTTGTGTTCGCGTTTGATTGTTTTAATTTCCGCTGCTTATCCTCTTAAAGTTTTATCCGAAAAAGTTTTACGATATTCACCCCCCCCTCTATCATATTCTCTCGATCCAACAAGTGGTATTAGAGCGGGGAAGCTCAAATTTGGTGCAACCACCAATTTGAGAATTTTTTTTTTCAGATTTTCTTCGAATTTTTTTTCGAATTTTTATCGTTAATCGAGGTTGGTGCAACACCACTCGATAATTTTTTTTCTTCCCGCACTACTAATCCAAGACCAAGTCTTGGGACGTTTTTTTTCTCTCTCTTTTTCTTTTTCAGAATAATTCCTAAATGGCTATGCAAGAAGGCTTCAGTACCACCAGACCACCGCTCTTCAGTGGGGAGGATTTCTCCTACTGGAAGAGTAGGATGGAAGTCCACCTGAAAACTCAGGTGGACATGTGGATAATAATCCAGTCCGGACTAGAAATTTCGAAGAATGCTGACGGAGTACAACAATCCTACACCGAATGGGATACCGCCCTCAAAAGAAAAATTGAAGCTGATGCCAAAGCAACTCAAACACTTCAATGCGGTCTAACCAAAGAGGAGCTGAACCGGGTAGGTCCATTCAACAGTGCAAAAGAACTCTGGGGTAAGCTAATAGAGTTGCACGAAGGAACCTCCGACACCCAGATCAGCAAGAGGGACCTACTACTGAACAAGCTGTACACAATCAAGATGAACGACGGTGGAATAGCAGCCCAGCTTCACGCCAGAATTCAGGAACTGGTGAATGACCTTCACACAATCGGTCACAAGGTAGAAAACCGTGACCTGATCAGGTATACCCTTAACGCATTCCCAAGAAACACGTTGTGGGCATCTATGGTAGATGCGTACAAAGTTTCAAGGGACTTATCTAAAATTAAATTAGATGAACTTTTTTTCGAACTTGAATTACATGAGCAGACTAACTGCACACAGACCGAGATAGGCATTGCCTTTATTGCAGGTAAAACTGGAAAGATAACCAAGAAGAAGCCTCAACCTGAGCCCGAGTCTGAGTCAGATTCAGACTCAGAAGATAGCAAAGGAGATCGACCCAAGCTGGTCCGGCTTGCCCGGAACTACTACAAGGAATTGAAGAATCGATCCAACAGAAGAAAGGCCAGCTGAAAGAAGGAAGATCCAGCTGAACCAAATAAGAACAAATCAAGTGTGACTTGCTTCGAATGCAACAAAAAGGGACATTTCAAATCGGAATGCCCTAACCTAAAGGAAGCCAAGAAAGCAAGAAGAAAGAAGGCTCTTCAAGCAACGTGGGATGAGTCTTCCTCTGAAGAAGAAGAAGAGGCCCCACAGTCGAACTTGCTCGCCCTGACTACCTCAGATGAAATCGAGACCAAGTCAGAATCAAAACCGAACGACGACAAACTCACATTTTCAGAGGATGGCAAAATCACTGTAAGTGGTTTTTCTAGAAATCAATTATGTGAATTAATTGCCTATCTTTCTCGAGACTTGACGAAAGCCAAAATCCGAGTCGAATCTCTCCAATAGGAAGTAAAACTCCTAAAAGAGGGAGCTAACTCTAGATCCTTAGCTGAGAAGGTTCAAGAAGGAACCTCTACTCAAGTTGAAAAACTTAAGAAAGAGAACTCCTCCTTGAAAACTCAAGTCAAGGACCTTAGAATAGCCTTAGAACGATTCACTTCTGGTTCCAAGGGTCTTGACATGATCCTTGGAAAACAGAAGTCGATTCTAAATCGATCCAGATTAGGCTATAGAACCAAGTCTAGACAAAGAACATACTATGCTGTACTGAACCAGTCCAGACCTAGAATTCAGGCATGGATACCCAAACTGTGCCTGAACAAACAAACTGGATCAAATCAGTATTGGATCCCCAAGGACAAGATTCACATCTTGCCGAACCATTATTGTGGCTTTAGTCCAGGGGGAGCCAAATTAAAAACAATATTCATAGTTAGATAAATTTCTATTCTTGCTTTTAAATTGCATGATTGCTTGTCTATTTAATTTCTGTAATTTACCAGGCTTAGACTTAGGACTGGTTAGTTTAAGGACTGAACCAACATAACTGAAATTTGAACAACCTAGTATTGGGTGGCGGTGAGATGATAGTACGTTAGGGAAACCTCTTCTAATAAGGTCAAGTATACACTACTTGGTCTCTTTAGACTGGTGAAACTAGCCGAAGCTACTGATCCAAGACCCAAACTAGTTAGACCAGAATTTTTCAAAAAAATAATTTTGAAAATAAAAATTCATTTAAAGGTTTTGTCAAGGAAAGGGTTGATGATCCAATAAGGCTACGGCCAAAGAAGGCCTAGTGCCTCGCCAAGACCTGGAAGTAAATTTTTGAAATTCAAATTCAAATTATTCTTTGTCAAATTTGAATCTAACACAAATTTTCAGTTAATTGTAGATTCACATATTTTTTAAAAAATCAACTCAAAATCTGATAATCCAGATCTAAATTCATCAAATACTGATCAAGATGATAATGAACAAGCTGTTGAACCTTTAATTGAACCTATAAATGAACTAACTATTGAACCAACTAGTGAATCAATTGAACCAACTATTGAACCAACCCGAGTAGTTGAACCAAATATTGAACCAAACCGACCAGCCGGACCTGAGGCTGAACCAAGTTCTAGAAAAACCAAGAAACCCAGACTCAGTCACCCAACTGATCAAATTATGGGTGATCCAACTTTAGGAGTCAGAACTAGGTCCTCCTATAGAAACCTTAGTCAGATAGCAATGATTTCAAAAATTGAACCTAAGACTATAGACGAAGCCCTACCTGATCCTGATTGGAGCATACCTATGCAAGAAGAGTTAGCCCAATTTGAGAGGAACCAAGTCTGGGAACTAGTACCTAAACCTGAGGGCAAATCCATCATTGACACTAAGTGTGTTTTTAGGAATAAGCTAAATGATCAAGGAGAAATAGTTAGAAATAAAGCCCGCTTAGTAGCAAAAGGATTCAGTCAAGTACAAGGGTTAGATTATGACGAAACCTATGCCCCGGTAGCTAGACTTGAGTCCATTAGGATGTTATTAGCCTTTGCATCCCATAAAGGATTTAAATTATACCAAATGGATGTAAAGTCAGCTTTTCTAAATAGATTCATTAAGGAAGAAGTCTATGTAGGACAACCTCCTGGTTTTGAGGACTTAGAAAGACCTGACCATGTTTACAAACTCACCAAAGCACTTTATGGACTAAAACAAGCACCTAGGCCCTGGTATGAACGCTTATCAACCTACCTAATTTCTAAAGAATTTAAACAATGACAAATTGACTCAACCCTATTTATTAAGACCCTAGGAAAAGAAATCTGTATTGCCCAAATCTACGTCGATGACATAATCTTTGGGTCAACCAACTCGAACTTCCTAAAAGAATTTGTTAAAATAATGGAAAATGAATTTGAAATGAGCTTAGTTGGTGAGCTCAATTTCTTTCTAGGGTTACAAATTAAACAAACTAGGGATGGAAACTATGTCCATCAATCTAAATATGCTAAGGAGTTAATAAAGAAATTCAAAATGGACAACTCCAAAAGCATAAGTACCCCCATAGCCACAAATGTAAAAATAGATAGTGACCCTGATGGTAAACCAGTAGACCTTAAACTTTATAGGAGTATGATTGGAAGTCTACTATACCTTACAGCCAGCAGACCTGATATCCTCTTTACCGTAGAAATGTGTGTTAGATACCAAACCTGTGCTAAGGAAACACACTTAGCAGCCCTAAAAAGAATACTAAGATATGTTAAGGGCACCCTAAATGTAGGGATTTGGTATCCTAGGACCTCAACCTTTAACTTGTTAGGATACTCTGATTCTGACTATGCTGGTTGTAAATTAGATAGAAAGAGCACAAGTGGAAGCTGTCAACTATTAGGAAATAGTCTAGTAAGTTGGTGTAGCAGAAAACAACACTGTGTAGCTCTATCTACAACTGAAGCTGAGTATGTAGCCTTAGGAGAGTGTGTAGCACAACTCTTATGGATATGCACACTCTTAAGGACTTCCAGCTTGACTACACCCAAACTCAAGTCTACATTGATAATATAAGCTCGATCAATCTAACTAAGAACTCAATCCAACATTCCAGAACTAAACACATAGAAGTTAAACACCACTTTGTAAGAGATCATGTAGCTAGGGGTGAGATAGTCCTTAAGCATGTAGACTCTAAATCTAACTTAGCTGACATATTCACCAAACCCCTACCTGAGTCTGAGTTCAGCTCACTAAGAAGGCAGTTAGGATTATGCTTGGTAGAATAGGCTTACTTTACTTCTGTTACTGCTTTACTCGATTTTAAAAACCAGTTCTAAAATAATTTTAAAACTGCTTTACTTAATTTTCAAAATCTTTTTACAATTTTAAAAATCAATTTTCGACTTAGTTTTATTTAAAACTACCCCCTTCAAAACTAGGGTTTTCTTCGCAAAAGGACTTAGCTTAGGCCCTAATCCTAGAAATGCATGCACCTATAGATCTAGAAGCCAGCATCTCACAAGCACCTTAGGGTACTTTTGAGTGATAACCTAGAATGGGTTGAGATGCTTAGGTCTTTGCCTTAATTCAAGATGCTTTAAGTCAGTGCATCTGCAGTAATTGGGGCACTAAATACAAGTTGAACAGTAATCATGTTAAGTGTCAAGTTTAGAAAATCTAACTTGAACAGAACACTTAACTTGACTAACCCTAGCGAAAACTATTGTTTATAACAGTTAGTAAGTAGCTAATTGGGTTAGACAAGACCCGACAGAGATATATCAAATTGATTTGGTCTAGTTTAAATCTTGAATTGGTTCAGTACAGCACATTATTCTTTTACTATATCCTTGTGCAATTTAGTTTTTCTATATTTAATTTGTCTTTTTTTGATATATGGCAAAGGGGGAGAGAGTGAAAAGGAGAGAAGATTTGAAAATTAAAATTTTTTTTACAAAATTAAAAATTTCAAAATTTTCTTTATCCTTTCTTCAAAAAGTACTTAATTTAAAGTTGCCTTCAAAACCGTCTTTTTCAAAAATTTCTAAGTACTTGTCTTAAATTAGTTTTCAAAAATTTCCAAGTACTTGACTTAAATTGTTTTCAAAATTTTCCAAGTACTTGACTTAAATTGTTTTCAAAAATTTCTAAGTACTTGACTTAAATTATTTTCAAAAATTTCTAAGTACTTGACTTAAATTATTTTCAAAAATTTCTAAGTACTTGATTTAAAGTGTTTGTTATCTCTAAGTACTTATGTTCAAACATCTCAAATGAGAAAAGTTTCTAAGTATAAATTTTCTGAAAGTACTAAAGAGATTAAATTTTTTTTTGGAAAATGTTTAGAAAATTGTCTAAGTTATTAACTGGAAATTTTTTTTAAAATGTAAAATGTCTAAGTATAAATTTTTCAAGTGCCCAACCAAAATTTTTTTTAAATGGTTTCTAAAAACTTCTGTTGAAAAATGCTCTAAGTGTTGAAAAATTAATTTCATCTTTAGACTTAGAAATGATTAAAACCCCACGAATCTTTGAAAAACCTAGGGTGAGATTCCTTCAAGAGGGAGGAAACTAAACTAGTATTTTACCTGTTTCTATTAACTTAACTTTTTGAATCCGGTTGTCATAAATCAAAAAGGGAGAGATTGTTGGTGCAAGCAACACCTAAGTCAAACCTGGGTTTTGATAATGGCAAAGGTTTCAAAAGTTAAGATATTATGTTGATCTAACATGTTCATTAAGTGTACAGGAAAAGAAGCCCTAGGTACACTAGGCATGAAGTCCTGGTCGAGGACTGGGTACGAAGCCCTGGCAAGGAGCTAGGCACCGAAGACCTACTCGGAAGGTGGGCACTAAGTCCTGGTCGAGGACTGGGCACGAAGCCCTGGCAAGGAACTGGGCACGAAGTCCTGGCAAGGAGCTGGGCACCGAAGACCTGCTCGGAAGGTGGGCACGAAGACCTGGTCAGGTGCATCAGGCAAAAGTCCAACCGGAGGAGCCGGTTGGCAAAAGGTAAACTCTCCTGAGAGGAGTAGGTGAGGACACGTTCCCCGTCGAGGGAACAATAGGCGTCGGCTCGACCTAGGGCTCCATTTAGGAGGCCCAAAGTCAGAACCAAGACAGCTACGGCTGTAAAATTCACTAACATGCTTGTTTTGTTTGGTTTGGTACTAACCCTGGATGCAGGACCGAAGGAACGAGTCTCTGCAACTCAAAACGCCCCAAAGGAGAGGGGCAGCAGCTGGGTTGGGCGCCCGGGAGGTCCCGGGCGCCCTATGTCAAAGCCAAACAAGAGTTAAGCAAGAAAATGCTTCGGAAGCACACTGGGCCGGGTGCCCCCTTGCTCCCAGGCGCCCCCGTTCACCCGGGCGCCCCCGTGCTCCCGGGCGCCCCGGATACCTCGCGCGCCCTGGGTCCAAGCTAACGAAGCGATGGAAGCCGAGAAGTCAGCAGACCAAGTCAGCCAGGGCGCCCCTGCTTCCCGAGTGCCCCCGTCAAACCCCGAGCCCGATCCTGGAGGGATAAGGGCTGACCGAGTTACGGATGAGGGTTTGCAGATTGGGAGACACGTGGAGGGCGCCCCCAGCATCCCGGGCGCCCCAGGTGAACTATATAAGGGGCTCGACCCCCAAGGCTTCAAAACAACTTTCAAAATGCCTCTATGCTCTTCGACTCAAGTGCTCTGCTCCGGAAACCTCAGATCTCGAGATTCTAAGCGTCGACGACGACCCTCCGCACCAAAGTACAATCCATATCGGGCGTCGATCTCGAAGAGTAACTCTGTTTTCTTTTACTGCAATATTACTATACAATTCTTTATAAAACACTTTGCGCATTATAGAATTGCTCGCAGTAAACGGTCAAGGACCATGGGCCTTGGAGTAGGAGCCGACTGCGACTCCGAACCAAGTGAATCCTTGTGTTCGCGTTTGGTTGTTTTAATTTCCGCTGCTTATCCTCTTAAAGTTTTATCCGAAAAAGTTTTACGATATTCACCCCCCCCCTCTATCGTATTCTCTCGATCCAACATGTAGGTCAACCAATTTTTGAAATAGATATATGATTTTTGAAAATGTAGATAAGCAATCAGGCAAGCATGAAATTGATAAAAACAATATTATGATTAATCATTATTTTGAAAATATATTTTTAAGAAAATATCCTAAAGATTTTGAAAATATTTTGAAAAACTTTTGTCAATTAATTAGTCCTTAACATCTCACCCATTCTAAGTGTTGTAGTACAAACAAGCATGGTTGCCTTATGGGTATATTGTGAGATGCTTGAATAATTTTTCTCAATTTATTTATAGACTGGTTGACCTTGAGTTAGTTTCGAGTTTAATCAATTTGTAATTTAAAAGTAGATTTCAATAATCGGCTTCCAGGTCTTGATGAGGCACAGAGGCCTTCTTTGGCTGTAGCCTTATTGGATCATCAACCATTTCCTTAGACAAAGCCTTTTAAAGAAATAATACCTTTATTTTACTTTTTGAAAAACTCTGGTCTAACTAGTCTAGGATGTAGCGAGGTAGCTTCGACTAGTTCCACTTAACTAGGCCAAGCTTCCCTAACGTACTATCATCTCGCCCCACCCTGATACTAGGTTAGGCAAGTGTCAACCAATTTTTTCCTATCTAACCATTCTAAATAATGTAAAAATTAAACATGAATGACATGACAGATATTTTAAAAAAAATAAACAGATGTATGTACATGGCTTTTATGCATGAGTCAATCATGTCAAAATATTTTATTAGGTTTATAATAATGTATCAAATTCTCGATTTGATACATATCGTGTGAACCCGCGAATATGCCAACCCACTTTGACATATTTAATATTATTAAGTTGGAGGTTTCGGTTCGGTAGAATTTTATATGGTTTCATACTTGAAGTAATTAATTAGAACCTAGTTCATGGATTTAATTAAGGATTGAAATTATTAAGGATTAATTAGGGTTAAAATTATTAAGAATTAATTAGGATTATTAAGGAATAATTAAGATTGAAATTATTACGAATTAATTAGGAAAAAATGTTAGGAATTAATTAGAGTTAAAATTTTTACAAATTAATTAAAAATTGTTAAGAATTAATTAGGGTTAAATTAATTAAGAATTAATTAGAGTTAAATTAATTTAGAATTAATTAGAGTTAAATTAATTTAGAATTAAATAGATTAATTAGAGTTAAATTATTTAAGAATTACTTAAATTAATTAAGAATTAATTATAGTTAAATTAATTAAGAATTACTTAAATTAATTAAGAATTAATTAGAGTTAAATTAATTAAGAATTAATTAAAGTTAAATTTATTAAGAATTAATTAGAGTTAAATTTATTATGGATTAATTAAAGTTAGATTATTTAAGAATTATTTATGAATTAATTAAGAATTAATTAAGGTTTAATTATTTGAGAATTAATTAAGGTTTTGGAATTTAAGACTTAATTAAGAATTAATTAGGATTTAAGATATTTGAATTTAAGATTTAATTTGAATTTATGTTGTTAAGATTTAATTTGAATTTAAGTTGTTAAGATTTAATTTGAATTTAAGTTGTTAAGAATTAGAGTTTAAGATTTCAGGATTAAATAGTAATTGTGGGTCTAATTTCATCATTTTCATTAATTCAAATAATTCTGATTTCTTAACTATTTCTTTTGTTCTTAAGCTTTCAAATTTATTTAATACTTCTGGCTTATTTGAATTTTTGTAATCCTTGTTAATTATATCCTTAATTTTGTTGAATTCAACATCATCTTCAGAATCATATTCTTCATCATCATTTTCAGAGTTGTCAATGAGAATTGTATCTTTGTCTTCAAAATAGGTAGAATAGTTTTCAGGATTATTTATTAATATCTCATAATTAATTTCAATGTCATCAGAGTTATCCAAGAAATTAATAATTAAATCTTCATTATTATTTGAAGAGGTATCTAAATTATTCTCAGTATTATTAGAATTATCTTCAGATTTATTAGTAAGATTATTAATAAAAACATTATCTTGAGAATTGATGATATTATTAGTACTAATTTTATCTTTATCCTCAGAATTATCATAATTATTAGATAAATTATTACTAATTAAGGTATTATTATCATCCTTAACTTTATAAGATTTATTATTAAGTTCGAAATTTTTAGCATTAATATTAAAGATTAAAGAATTTATATTTGATATTTTACTATTTTCTATGTTTGATAATTTGTCATATACTACATTAAGCTAATTATGCAAAAGATCTAATTTGTTAGAAAAATTATCTAAATTATCAGACTTATCAGCATTCTTGTCAAACTGTGCAGGAATTTGAAATTATTGCCAAAAGTAACTTTTCGTACCTTGGTCAAACACTGATTCTTGAAGTGCCCGTGCTTTTGACATCTGAAGCACTGGATATGACTCTTGTCCCTCCAGACTCTTGACGTTGGTACCTCCTTTGCCGCCGATGTTAACGATCGAGTCTTACGAGTAGGACACTGGTTTTTATAGTGTCCTCTCCCCCTGCACATAAAACATATTATGGGAAATTTAAATACTGACATATTTGAAATATACCTGATTCACCCTTGCTCCTCCTCAACTCCTGGCATCTTTGCTCCGTCGGCTGTTAGTCCGGTGAAGAGTTACCAGGCTCTGATACCACTTGTAGGATCGGTCTCGTCGATAGAGGGGGGGGTGAATATCGACTTGAAAAATATTTTTGTAAAACTCGACGTTCGTTCGTTCTAGTCAGAGAGTTAGTAGCACAACGGAAAATAATAACACAAACGAAAGACACAATAAAAGACATGCGGGTTTTTACTTGGTTCCCAACCCCCCAGGGTCAGTACGTCCAAGGCCTAATTACGGGTAGTGCTCATCCACTAGTGGTCTCCTTTCCAAAATTTCCAGAGGCGGAAAAACCCGTCTTACAGTTGAGTTACAAGCACAAAAGATATAATTGAAAATGCAATTTGTAAACTTAAAGAAAACCAAACAAAAGTCGCTCCGTCCAATCTAGAAGTCCGAAGTGCACCACACTTTCTCCTGGAGCCTCCTTGGTCGCAGAGCTTCGTCTCTAGCACTTTATCTTTGCTCAAAATGACTTAGAATGATGTTGTGAGTGTTGTTCTGAGTTGAGGGGTCGAAGCCCCTTTTATAGCTTCATCTCGAGCGCCCTAGAGCCTTTGGGGCGCCTCTATATGGTCAAAAATCCATCCATAATCATGAACTTCACGATGCTGATAAGAAGGTTGTCCAGGGCACCTGTATTAACACGGGCGCCAGTATTAACATGGGCGCCTAGAACCATCCAGGGCACCTGGGATGGTTCTTGAGGGCGCCCTGAAGCATGGGGGTGCCTATATTTACACGGGTGCCCTGGATGTTGGGACCGGGTGCATGTTGACAAGGATACGGGTTCGTAAATTTTTAAATATTTACGTGCAGCGGAAGAATTAGCATAAATAATTTCTCAAATTATTTTAACCACGTATCTAGCATGCGACCTTATGATGTGTGGACATGATCATAAATTAAAATTTTGCGGAAATGTAAACTAATTTACTTAGTACCTCGCGTAACTCGAAGTAAGGGATGAGATCCAACCGTAGCGTCCCTTGGAAGCTCCGCCTCTATTCGCGTCCACGCCGAGTTCTCTTCGGGATGACTTCGCAAAGCCATGAGTTTTGTGCCGACGAGAACTACTAGATTCTCCAAAGGCACAACTAGAATAACAAGAGAGAAAAGATGGAAACTAACCACCAAGTAACGGAATCAAAATTCCGGGAAAGGAAGGAAGGAGTCGCGATCCGCTTCTTCTTCGGCAACTTCTTGGTGGATGAAGCTCTCGGCCACCCTTGGGATGTGCGCCAGACCTAGGGGAGGAGAGAGAGCCGGCCCTAGAGAGAGAGAGGGGCGCCGGCCCTAGAGAGAGAGAGAGTTAGAGAGAGAGTTAGCTACTAATCTCTTGATTAATTGATTAGAATTCAAGGCTTGCCTTTGGTTCCTTTATATAGTAGCCTCTCCCTTACCAAGTCTCCCCTTTAATGGAATTAACGGAATAAATTTTCATAAGAAATTTATCTTATAAATTTTCTTGTGAATTATTCCGTTATGCCTAGTTTTATTATAACTAACTTTATAATAAAACAAATACATCTCTCTTTTTATTATGGAATAAAATTTACAAGAAATTTATAAATTTTTCTTATCATGGAAAAATCAATTCATAATTGATTTTATAAAATTAAAATAAACCGATCCATGGTTCATTTTAATTTCCATAAAAAGAATAAATTTCTTTATATAAATCTCTTTTTATATAAATTTCTTTGTATAGATTTATTTATCCATAATTTTATAAAACAAATCGCGCTTGATTTATTTTATAAAATAAACCAAATAAATTGGTTTTCTCTCCTTGTAGTGGTCGGCCTGTAGCGACCCGCCTTCTCTACCTTAGACGGATCGTTACTTTATCTACTATCTTGACTCTAATGCACGACTAAGAATGCGGAACTTCTTTTCTCTTCTTTTAAATTCATCTAGGGATGATATTCTAACTCTCATAGTCATGCATGATACAATGGCATACTTCCTTTCTCTAGAACTTCACTGCAATGGTACCAGTCGACTGTCATCTAACCAGTCGACTGGTATCGGCCACAGAAAGTTTCTGGGCACGGCACCAGTCGACTGGCCTCTTGGCAGTCGACTGATGCATCGAACAGAAGTTACTGTTCGATAGGGCAGTCGACTGATACTGAACCAGTCGACTGGCACGCCTGAAAATCTGAAATTCAGATTCGAAACCTTGTCTCAATAGCCCACCAAACTTATAGTTTCAAGCCATACAAAGACACAACACCATTTCTATACTCTATACTAGTTTCCTAAACATTTTAGCCAGTCAAAACAACTTCATAAACTCGAAATTAGAACTTTTGCGGAAGTAAATAAGTTATGAAAAATCTATATGAACTTTAAACTAGAGTTTTGTACCAAACTTAACTCCTATGCATCCATAACACCAAAATACATGTTCTACACCTCACTAAAGCATTTTGGGATGTAATGCAACTTTTCTAAGCATATTTATAACAATAATAACTTGATTCAAAGGGAAACTCTCAATATCTTGGCATATGCATCAAATAGCTCTATCAAGTATCAATATTCAAAACTACTCACACTCATACTCATCCAATGTCATCATAAGGATATGTATGCTAATTAAAATGACATGGAATCTTTACTCATGGTTTTAAGACATGCAAAATATCAAAAACGCAATTACTTGGATAAATGCTATATGATCTAACTTAAACTAAGACTTTATAATAAATACACTTTGAGTCTTTTATTCATCTTGTCCCAAGGACCTCTCCAAGGTCAGCCACCACACACACGTCACTCAGCACCGCCTTGTCGCCTTCCTTCAGAATTGCTTGCCTTTACCTTTACCTGCAGCAAGAGGAAATGCAACTAATAAGCAAAAAGCTTAGTAAGTACTATCTAGCTCACAAAATCTCGAAATATGCAAACATGCTTCTTGATCAATATGAAAATCATATGAGATACTTATATGCTTGAAAGAAAACTAAGAACATGTATAACTCAAAACATGCATACTCAAGCATTAATAAATCTCAATTTACTTTTCTTGGCTCAACTTGAAACTTTAGCTATTCTTTAACTTTTTGAAAACTCTTTAAACTTTAGAAACTTTGCTAAAGCATATACTTGAAAATAATAATCACTTGGATCCACTGAAGACGTAAGTACCATCTCATGCGCGTTCCCTAAAAGGTTGGGGTAGCGAGCCACCAATCCTAATAGAGCAGACCTTGGTCTACCAGGGCCAAGACCTTGGAATTAGACACCTGGATTTCTTTAACGACGCCCTTGGACGCCGGGTACTGGCCTTAGAAAATAAAATAGCTTTTCTTTCTTTTCTTTCTTATCTGTAAATGCCTTGGCATTTTCTCGAGCACCTTGCGTGCTAAAATCCCTAAGTCTTGACTTTTGGGGATTTCTTAAGGCCTTGGCCTTTTCTTTTCTTATATTTATCTTCTCTTTTCTTTTCTCATAACTTTCTTAGCCCCTAATCTCACATAGGGTGCTTTATCAAACTTATACAAGCATATAATGAACTAAGATCACATGCAAAAACTTAAACAAAAAGTAAATATCTATTTTAAAAACTTTTAAGGAAAATTCTTGCGGAAAAACCGCCTCTTACTGCAGGTGAGCAGTACTTACATTGATATCTTGGACTTACTACCAAGATTGACGTCTAGGGCTCGGGAGAAACTTGAGATCTCGGAGAATTCTTCACGCCTACGCGTTCCTCTCGTCGCGGGGATCCCGAATATAGGAATATCTCTCGGAGGAGAACCTTGGCCGGCCCCCTTGGCCTTGGTGTTGGTTGGCGTCGCCCAAGAGAGGAGAAGGGAGGCTGTCTCGCGCGGCTAGGGTGAGGAAGAGAGAAAACCAAAATCTAATTTCCTCTCTTAACTTATCTATTTATACTATCTTTTTGAAAAGAATCGTAACTACTCTATAAATATATTTCTCTCCAACTTTCGTTGTGCTTGATACCCTATCCCAGCCGGTCGCGCTCGCGCCTGGTCTCCTGGTGGTCGTGGGTTCGAACCCCCTGCTGCCCTTAAACGTTTTTCTTTTTTTTTTAAATTACTAAACGGACTCGAAAAATTCCATAAAAATATTCTAAAAATCCCTTAAAATATCTAGAATATTTCTAAACCATTTTTAAATAATTCTAAGGACTTTAAGAACTAAAAATGGGAAATTTTGGGGCGTTACACGGCCACCCTCTTTGGCCGGCCACCCCAAGCCAAACCCTCGCGAATTAAACTCATTTAATTTGCCCAATAAGCCTTCAAAAGACTTAGCCATTTTAAGCTTCCGTTGCGCCTCTGATTAATTCAGATTCGACTTATTTCTCTTGATCGGAAAATCCAATTTTCAACTCGTTTTAAATCCCTCGGATTACTCGTAGTGCGTGTGACTAAATAGGCTTTCGATTTATGTTGGCCGTCTATAATCAACCAATTATAGAACGATCATGAGTGGCACCTAGTAGTACATCATGACCCCCAATTAATCGAAAGATCAACGGTTGACCTCAGATATAATTCTGAAACTCTTCAGCAGCTCTAATGAATCGTGCCTCATTTCCTTCACCATCTTATACCCACTTGGTTCAGGACATGATCTGTGTGTGTCAGTCCCCACTAGGCTGACTACGTCACACCTAGCTCAAGTTACGTTCTCTCGTCCTTTGGATTTCTAATTACTCTCATGTATTTAAGAGACTCATACTCTAAACATGACATGCTCTGGCCAGAGGCTTTGAGTAACAATCCGACGATAGGCCTGAGTATACATCTCCTCGCAAGGAGTGGTGAATCCTTTGTAGGCTGTTCAAACATCTTCGGGCACTTCGGCTTATACCCAACCATCCTGGGTCCACACCTCCTTGGAGATGCTTGCTTAAGATGTTAAAGTATAAGTCTCCATGACCAAGATGACTTGAACACCGCAAGTCAAAGGAACATCGCACTTAAGCTGCAGTAAGAACTTCACTGACATGTCTATATATAGACTACTATGTGAAGTTTTACAGTCAGTCACTCCAATGAACTAGTTCCCTTAACTAGCATTCATGTTTATCTCCGGACTGTTGGATCGAGAAATGCGAGAGAGGGGGGGTGAATGTCGCAAATTGTTCGGATTTAAAAAGAGTAAGTGCGCAGCGGAAATAAGACACAAAAACAATGCTAACACGGTAGTTTTACTTGGTTCGGAGCCTATGTCGACTCCTACTCCAAGGCCCACGGTCGTTGACCGTTTTCTGCGGGCAATTCTATAAGTTCGTAAACCAGTTTACAATTATTGAATACAGAATAAGTGCAGTAAACTTATATAATAAGAATTATGCTCTTCTTTTACCGACGTCCGGAGTAGATCGAAGATTTCGGGGCAGCGGGACGTCGTCGACTCGAGTTGGGCAGTATCTGGAGCAAAGCACGAGAGCAGAAGAGCGTGGAAGTGTCCGAAGAATTGATACTTTGAAGAAGGAGGTCGAGGGCCCTTTATATAGGGCCTAGGGGCGCCCTGGTCGACGGGGGCGCCCCCCACGTGGCAGCCGATCCGGCTGTAGCTCGGTCGCCGTCTGATCCCATTATCCTCGGGATCCGGTTTGACCGGGGCGCCCGGAGGACTCGGGCCGCCCGGCTTGACCGGTCAAAGGCCTCATCTCTTCGACTTCGCAGGGATGCGCTTCGACAGCTGGCAGTGGGGGTGCCCGCGACACGCGGGGCGCCCGCGACAAGCGGGGCGAAAATGCGTCGAGGTTGTTACATACTTGGGTTGACCATGGGGGCGCCCTGGTCGTCTGGGGCGCCCTGCTCAGCTTCTGCCTCACTCCTTCGAGGCTCTCTGAGCTGCAGATACTCAGTCCTTCGATCCTGCATCCAGGGTTAGTCCAAATAACAATTATATTATTATTTTATACAGCCTTAGCTGTCTTGGTTCTGACTTTGGTCTCCAAAATGGAGCCCTAGGTCGAACCGACGCCTAATGTTCCCTCAAGGGGAACGCGTCCTCACCTACTCCTCTCGGGAGAATTTACCTGGTGCCAACCGGATCCTCCAGTTGGACTTTTGCCCGGCAGCCCTTCGCCAGGTCTTGGTTTTCGCCTAGCAGCCCTTCGCCAGGACTTGGTTTTCGCCTAGCAGCCCTTCGCCAGGACTTGGTTTTCGCCAAGCAGCCCTTCGCCAGGATTTGGTTTTCCCCCAGCAACCCTTCGCCAGGACTTGGTTTCCTGACAGCCCATCGTCAGGTACCTGGCAGCCCTTCGCTAGGACTTTGTTTCCTGCACTCTCAAGCAGCATTGTTAGACAACAAATAACCCTTAACTTTGAATCCTTTGCCAATATCAAAACAAGGTTCGATCTGGTGCTTCCTGCACCAACAATCTCCCCCTTTTTGATTATGGCAACACAATTCAAAGTTAAGGAAAAAGATAGCAGTTTAAGCATAAAGGTTAAGACTAATGAAACATATCAATTCGTAACAGTCTAAACCCAAATGTAATTTGAACAGTGAAAAGAGAGAGAGAACAAAAATTTCTCATGCTCATTCTCCCCCTGAATAATTAACTTAACTCTTAACTTTGACCTTTCCTCCCCCTTTGACATATATCAAAAACAAGTATGGGTGAACAAGGTTTCTAATGGGGAGTTTTGAGTTCTACCAAAAATAGGTTTTTGACAAAGTATTTTTCAAAAAAAAGAGCAAAAGTATTTGTATCCATAGACACTTTTGAAAAGCAAGCTTAAACTTTGTTAAAAACCCTTTTTCTCAGACAAATTTTGATTACTAAGAAAAATTTTATTTAAAAAAAACATGCACTAAAAATAACTTCGAACCACTTAGAAATGCTTAAAATTTTGAAATAGCTTCAAAATATAATTCCCTTTCTCTCTCCCTTAATGTAAAACTCTTCTCCTTATGTTTTAGACCATTTTTAAGTCTAATATAAAAATATTTTGAGAGAAGTTTTAAGGAGAGCGTTTGTGTATAAGAGCCTATGAGTTTTGAAAGCATAAAAATACTTAGTATAATTCTTGAAAGTATAGCAAAAAGTTTTAAATTGCACCAACAAAACTTTATTTGGAAAAGTATTGAAAAGATATTTTATATTTGTAGGCCAATCTTTTACAAAATTCACGCACTTATAAAAATATTTATACTTTTGAAAACATTATAGCAGTACTTTTTGACAGATATTATGTATTTTTGAAGATATAAGTGCTTTTGAATCTTCAAAAGTACTTTTGAAATAAATATTATGCATTTTTGAAAAATCTAAGTACTTTTGAAATAAGTTAAGATTTGAAACACATAAGTACTTTTTAAAAAAGTATTTAGACTTTGAAAGATATAAGTAATTTTGAAAAGAATTATGCATTTTGAACACAAAATATTTTACTTGACTAGGTTTCTTTTCCAGTCTGACACAATCCTAGGAAACCTTGTTGACTACAAGGACATTTTCCTAAGTGTCCTGGAAAATTTTCTTCAACCCAAGTAAATATTATAAGATTAATTTCATAAGCCACAAGAATTTTGTAAAATAATAGTATTTTGACAGAAAAATTATTTAAGTTTTCAAAAGGATTTTGAACTTGCAGTGCATGAAAACATATAATTTTGAAAATGTTCAATAATTCTTTTAATTTCATCTCCCCCTAAACTTGACCCAGTCCTAGGAAGCTTGTTGACTACAAGCGATCTTCCTCTGAGTTTTAGGGTTTGATTTAAATTATAAGAATTATCTAATAACTTCAAAACAAATAATTACCAAAAAATTTTTTTCAGAAATTCTTCTTTTGAATCAAACTCCCCCTAAATTTGACACATCCTAGGAGTCCTAGTAGATCATGAAGTGGACCTTCCTCTGTGTCTTTAGGGTTTATTAAAAACAAAAGAATAATTTTGAATAATCTTCTGAGTATGAAACTTTCAAGGAGATAAATTTTTGACACCTCAATTTGAAGTAATAATAATAATACAGTTTTTGAAAAGAAATATTTTGAAATAATTTTTCAAAGAGATAGTAATATACCAAGAATTTTGAGTAATTTTTGAAGGCCTTATTCTGAAATGATACTAAATTTTAGAGCATCAGGTTTTGAGAATAAATCTAAAAAGAACTCCCCTTGTATTAACTTTATCTAAGTGCTTGAAGGGTCTTTAGCATTAACTAGGTTTGACCATGTTTGACTCAGTTGACTAAGGTTTAACCATGTTAATCATGGTTTGACTATGTTGAATTTATTCTCTGAATGAAAACACAACATAAAAGAAATTTTAATTTAAACTTAATTTTCCTGTCTCACCCAATCTAGGGTTTTCAAACAGTTAGCCTTAAAAGTTCTTATGAGACAGGTTTGAAGGTAAAAATAATTTTGAAAAAAATGTTTAACTTTGAAAAAGAATAAAAAAAATGTTTATTTTTGAACATGTATAATGACTTCGAAGACAGATTTGAATTTGAAAAAGAGTGATTTTGAAAAAGAATTTTTGAAACAGGTTTGAATCTATAATTATTTGAAATTTGTGTTAGATTCGAATTTGACATAAGATAATTTGAATTTGAATTTCAGAAATTGGCTTCCAGGTCTTGGCGAGGCACTAGGCCTTCTTTGGCCGTAGCCTTATGGGATCATCCAC
>JAGFNQ010006057.1:0-25645 GCA_024364735.1 Boesenbergia rotunda
TACAATTAAATTCGAATTGGTTTTAAATTATTAACAAAATTCTTTACTTTGGGCAGCCACCCAAATTAAAGTTAGTTGTTGTAATTTAATTTACCATTTTGAATAAAATTGTCATGTTTAATTTGGCTACGCCTCGGGGAGCGGGCCAAATTAGATTTACAACAAATTTCTTTTCTTTGGGTATCTGAGCCTCGGGGAGCCATCCAAAGAAATTTATTTTTTGTAATTAATTAGCCCATAAATAAAATATGTAATCAAATCTTGGAAATTTTGAGGTGATTCTCAAAGGATAATTTCCTTATTTGATTTAAGAGGTGATGCTCTTACATATTGTTGTCTCCAAAATTAATTAGGAAAATTGTTTCCTATAGAGTTTTCTTAAATAATATTTTCATGAAAATAATATGTGGTTGAATTAAGGGAATCTGTCTCTTAATTTAATAAGATTTGATTTAGAGAAATCAAAGTCGTAAACATATTATTTCCGAAATTGATTATGAAAATTTAGGAAATATTTCCCAAAATAATTCCTTGAATAAAGTATGAAATTAGAATTAGGAAATCCGGTTCCTAATTCAATTAATGAGACTTGATAAATTAAGTCACATACATACTTTATTAAGGAAATCGTTAGTACATGACATAATTATATGTCATGAATGTGATTAGAATGAAAAGGATGAGACCCAAAACCCCTTACAAAATATTAAGGCCAACAGCTTCCATTAATATGGTTAGAACCGGAGTTTTGTTTCTCGTTTGGGTTGATGGACACATCCATGCCCGGCTTGAACCTCAACATGTTCAAACCATGGAATTAGTTTATGATTAATATAGTTGGAGTCAGAGGTCAATCCTTAGTTTTGGTTGTTGGATATATCCAAGCCTGACTAAACGGTTGAATGAGCTCCAACCATATTTAAACTATTTCTTGATTAATGGGTCAGCCTTAAGCTTGGAGCATCGATTTGTTGTACCACAGCCATGGTCGATGTAAAGAGAGGTGCAGTTGGGTGCTATGTATATTGTTGCATACTTGTTAATGAGTTGACAACCCAATGATTTATGCAAACATTCAATTAGTTGATAGCATAATGTGATAGTTACATATATATGATATGTGATCGGTATAATTACCTACGTTCATAGCTAAGAATAACTTGATGGCCACAGCCATGGTTGTTCTTATCTATGGTTGGATATCAACCTATTTGGAGATGTTCCTACGATCTCCCGAATTGATAAAAAAGGTTATTCGATTCGAAAAATAAATAGGATTTAATTAATGTATGTTGATGCATTCTTTATCATTCTTCTCACATAAGCTCAATTTGTATTTCTAGGATAATCACTTGATCATGTCTTCTCTGAATTTGCGTTTCATTTTGGACACCAATAAGCTGACTGGGCCAAACTTCATGGACTGGCTTCGAAACCTGAGGATAATCCTCAAGGCAGAAAAGCTTGCTTATGTCCTTGAAGATCAACTTCCCAACCGTCCTCCAAAAGATGCAACTCCAGACCAGTTAGTGGCCTATCAGAAACATGTGACCGATTCTGAACTTGTGAGTTGCATCATGCTAGCCGTTATGGTACCTGAGCTGCAAAAGTAGCATGAGTATATGGATGCTTATACCATCATCTTCCATGTTCATGAGTTATTTGACGAGCAGGCGAGATCCGAAAGGTTCGAGGTCTCCAGACTCCTCTTCACCTCTAAGATGCAGGAAGACACTTTTGTCTCACAGTTTGTGTTGAAGATGTTGGGGTACATTGAGCGACTAGGCACACTTCGTTTTGCAATGGATCATGAACTAAGTATTGATTTAATTCTACATTGTTTGCCCAAAAGTTATTCACAATTTGTGATGAACTATCGGATGAACAAGCTGGAGACTATCATTCCTGAGTTGCTCAACCTACTGAAGACTATAGAGCCTTCTGTGAAGCAGGATCAGAAGACGGTACTGTTAGTTGGTTCCTCGAAGAAAGGTTCTAAGAGGAAGGCCAAAGAACAGAATAAGGGAAAGAAGAAAAAGGCTAAAAAGACTGAAAAGACCCCAAAAGGCACTTGCCATCACTGTGGCAAGGAGGGTCACTAGCGAAGAAACTGCAAGGTTTATCTTGAGTCCTTGAAGATGAAGGCATCCGATGCCCCATCTTCTTCAAGTATCTTCGTTATTGAATGTCAATCTATTTTCTCAACCATCTTGGTACTTGATACTGGGTGTAGCTCACATATATGTAATGGCATACAGGGGCTAAGAAATAGAAGAAGACTCGTCAAGGGAGAAGTGAATTTGCGAGTTGGAAATGGAGCAAAGATTGCTGCTGTTGCCATCGGAACATATTTGCTAAAGCTCCCTACTGGATGTGTCTTAGAATTGGACAATTGTTATTTTGTTCCTTCATTAATAAAGAACATTGTATCTATTTCATGCTTGAATGAAAAGGGTTATCATTTAACTTTTAGTAACAATTGTTGTTACGTAACTTTAAATGGTGTTCTTTATGGGACCAGAACTTTATGCAATTGTATCTATACGTTAGATTTATCCGGTGACGTTTTCAATATCGAAGTTAGCAACAAACGTGCTCGAATAGATAATCAAACAAACTCCTATACTTAGCATTGTCGTCTTGGCCATGTAAGTAAGAAACGCATGACCAAATTACACCGATGTGGAATTCTGGAATCATTTGAACCCGGTTCATTTGATACATGCGAATCATGCTTAAAAGGCAAGATGGCCAAATTACCCTTTTCCGGAAAAGGTAATCCAGTGGGAGAATTGCTTGGTCTAATACATACTGATGTATGTGGACCAATGTCAACTCTTGCACAAGGAGGCTATAGCTACTTCATTACCTTTATCGATGATCACTCACGATTCGGGTATGTGTTCTTAATAAAACACAAATCTGAAGCTTTTGAGAAATTCAAAGAGTTCAGAAATGAAGTAGAGAAACAGCTTGGCAAAAGTATTAAGATACTTCGATCCGATCGGGGTGGTGAATACTTAAGTCAAGAGTTTCAAGATTATCTTAGGGACAATAGGATATTGTCTAAATGGACTCCGCCGTATACACCACAGCATAATGGTGTATCTGAGAGGCGTAACCGAACCTTGATGGACATGGTTAGATCTATGATGAATCATGCAACTCTTCCAAAATCCTTTTGGGGCTATGCACTTAAGACAGCTGTTTACTTGCTAAACAGAGTCCCGACCAAGGTAGTCTCTACTACTCCATACGAGACGTGGAATAGTAAGAAACCTCATTTAACTCACCTTAAAATATGGGGTTGTCCTGCTTATGTGAAGCGGACTGTATCAGACAAATTGGATGCTAAGTCTGATAAATGTCTATTTATTGGATACCCTAAGGAAACGAAGGGTTACCAATTCTATCATCCCTTGGAACAAAAGGTGTTTGTTTCAAGGCATGCTGTATTTCTAGAAAAGGAATTTCTTTTACAAGAAAATAGTGGGAGTAACATTGAACTTGAAGAAGTTTAAGAAACACCAATAGACATTACAGAGACACCTAGTCTAGACCCACAACCAATAACTCATAATGATGAGCTATCAGTTGAACCTAAAACAACACCACTACTTCGTAGATCTGATAGGACACGCAATATTCCAGAGAGATACAGATTTCTCGTAAGTGAATCGAGCGACGTGTTACTCGTTAGCGATGGCGAACCTATCAGTTATGATGATATTCTGAAAAGTTCAGAAAAGGACAAATGACTTAAAGCCATGAAGTCGGAAATGGATTCCATGTACGAAAATCAAGTATGGGACTTGGTTAACCCACCTGAAGGGATTAAGCCCATAGGGTGCAAGTGGATTTTCAAGAAGAAAACTGACATGGAAGGTAATGTTGTTACCTTTAAGGCTAGACTAGTGGCAAAAGGATATCGTTAGAAACAAGGAATTGATTATGACGAAACCTATTCGCCAGTAGCTATGCTTAAATCCATTCGGATGCTCCTAGCCATAGCAGCTCATTATGATTATGAGATATGGTAAATGGATGTGAAAACAACTTTCCTTAATGGAAACATGCTTGAGGATGTATACATGATACAACCTGAAGGTTTCATATCGGTTGATAAAACCAAAATATGCAAGCTTCGACGATCCATATATGGACTGAAGCAAGCATCCAGGAGCTGGAACATCCATTTTGATGAGACAATCAAAGAGTTTGATTTCTCACAAAATCTTGACGAACCTTGTGTGTACAAGAAGGTTAGTGGGAGTGCAGTCGTATTCCTAGTATTATATGTCGATGACATATTGCTTATTGGAAACGATATATCAGTCTTACAGTCGGTTAAAATTTGGTTGTCCAAAACTTTCTCCATGAAAGACCTAGGAGAAGCAACCTATATCCTTGGGATTAGAATATATAGAGATAGATCAAAACGATTGCTTGGTCTTTCGCAGTCTACATATATAGACCGAGTGCTAAAAAGGTTTAGCATGTCGGAATCCAAGAAAGGTTACCTTCCTATCAGGCATGGGATCAACCTTTCAAAGTCTATGTGTCCGCGCACAGAAGACGAGAGGATTTGCATGAATAAGATTCCTTATGCATCCGCGATAGGATCTATCATGTATGCTATGTTATGTACTAGGCCCGATGTATCGTATGCTCTGAGCATCACAAGCAGATACCAGTCGGATCCAGGAATGGATCATTGGGCGGCTGTCAAGACAATCCTTAAGTACTTAAGAAGAACTAAGGATGTGTTCCTACTATATGGAGAAGGTGATATGATAATACGTGGGTATACAGATGCTAGTTTCCAGATAGATAAGGATAACTCCAAATTTCAGTCCGGATATGTATTTATTTTGAATGGAGGCGCAATATGTTGGAAGAGATCCAAATAAGACACCATAGCGGATTTTACCACGGAAGCGGAATATATTGCAGCTTCGGAAGCAGCAAAGGAAGCAGTCTGGATCAAGAAGTTTGTCTCAGAACATGGTGTGGTTCTAACCATTGATGAAGCAGTGCCGGTTTACTACGACAACAATGGAGCTATTGCACAAGCAAAGGAACCAAGGTCTCATCAGCGATCCAAACATGTGCTTCGCCGCTATCATCTAATCAGAGAGATTATAAGTAGGAATGATATACAAATTGAGAAAATTCCCACTGAAAGGAATTTAGCGGATCCTTTAACTAAGGCCTTGCCTCAAAGCAAGTTTGAGGGTCATGTTAGAGCCTGTGGTATTGGATACCGTAGCGATTGGCATTAGGCCAAGTGGGAGTTTGACAGTAATATGAGAGAAGTGTCCTAAGGCAATCACCTTATGATTGTAATCATTTATTTTAATAAATGAATATTCACTATTTGAGTATACATGTCTGTGTATTTGATTGAGATCTTAAACTCATTTACTGAATGTCCGCAATACAATTCACAGCATGAGAGAATTTGTGATGAATTCACAACTAGTGATTATCTCTACATGTGCAATTGTGAAGTATTGAAATTGTCCCTAGTCGATGAATTGATAGATACGGACACTATTAATTCTATTGAGACTAGCATGGGTTATTCTCTAATCAGCTGATTCTCACTGGCTGGTGACATTGGGATGTCCGGAGATAAACATGAATGCTAGTTAAGGGAACTAGTTCATTGGAGTGACTGGCTATAAAACTTCATATGGTAGTCTACATATAGACATGTCAGTGATGTTCTTACTGCAGCTTAAGTGCGATGTTCCTTTGACTTGCGGTGTTCAAGTCATCTTGGTCATGGAGACTTATACATTGACATCTTAAGCAAGCATCTCCAAGGAGGTGTGGACCCAGGATGGTTGGGTATAAGCCGAAGTGCCCGAAGATGTTTGAACAACTTACAAAGGATTCACCACTCCTTGCGAGGAGATGTATACCCAAGGCCTATCGTCGGATTGTTACTCGAAGCCTCTGGCCAGAGCATGACATGTTCAGAGTATGAATCTCTTAAATACATGAGAGTAATTAGAATCCGTAAGGACGAGAGAACGTTACTTGGGCTAGGTGTGATGTAGTCAGCCTAGTGGGGACTGACACACATAGACCATGTCCTGAACCAAGTGGGTATAAGATGGTGAAGGGAATGAGGCACGATTCATTAGAGATGCTGAAGGGTTTCAGAATTATTTCTGAGGTCAACCGTTGATCTTTCGATTAATTGGGGATCATGATGTACTACTAGGTGCCACTCATGATCATTCTATAATTGGTTAATTATAGACGGCCAACATAAATCGAAAGCCTATTTAGTCACACGCACTACGAGTAATCCGAGGGATTTAAAACGAGTTGAAAATTGGATTTTCCGATCAAGAGAGATATGTCGAATCTGAATTTTTCAGAGACGCATCGGAAGCATAAAATGGCTAAGTCTTTTGAAGACTTATTGGACAAATTAACTGAGTTTAATTCGTATGGTTATAGCTTGGGTTTGGCCGGCCAAAGAGGGTCCCCACCCTCTTTGTTTGGCCGGCCACAACAAAAGGGGAAACCGAATTTTTGGTTCAAATTATAAAATAAACCGAGCGTGGTTTGTTTTATAAAATTATGGATAAAGAAATTTATATATAGAAATTTATATAAAGAAATTTATATAAAGAGATTTATTTTACATGGAAATTAAAATGAACCATGGATTGGTTTATTTTATTAAATCAATAATGGATTGATTTATCATGATAAAGAAATTTATATAAAGAAATTTCTTTCCATAAGAAAAGGGAGACATGATTGTTTTTATCATAAATTAAATTATGATAAAAACTTGGCATGATGGAATAATTCATAGAAAAATTTATATGATAAATTTCATATGAAAATTTATTCCATAAAAAGGAGACTTGGCGAATGAGAGGCTACTATATAAAGGAACCAAGGCAAGGCTGTTGGGATCGGGTGCATGTTGATATGGATACGGGTTCGTAATTTTAAAATTTAATTACATGCAGTGGAAGATTTAGCATAAATAATTTCTCAAATTATTTTAACCACGTATCTAGCATGCAACCTTATGTTGTGGAGACATGATCATACATTTAAAATTTTGCAGAAAGTAAACTAATTTACTTAATAACTCGGGTAACTCGTAGAAAGGGACGAGATCCAACCGTAGCGTCCCTTGGAAGCTCCACCTCTATTCGCGTCCACGCCGAGTTCTCTTCGAGATGACTTCGCAAAGCCACGAGTTTTGTGCCGACAAGAACTACTAGATTCTCCAAAGGCACGACTAGAATGTCAAGAGAGAGAGATGGAAAACTAACCACCAAACGAAAACGGAATCAAGATTCCGGGAGGAAGGAAGGAGTCGCGACCTGCTTCTTCTTCTTCTTCGGCACCTTCTTGGTGGAGGTGGCTCACGGCAACCCTAGGGGAGCCCTCTAGGGCCGGCGCCTACTAGAGGAGGGAGAGGGAGAGAGGGAGAGGAAGAGGAAGAGAGGCTAGGCAAGAATCCTTGATCTCTTGAATTGATCTCCAAGCCTTGCCTTTGCACCTTTATATAGTAGCCTCTTTATCGCCAAGTCTCCTTTTAACAGAATAAATTTTTCATAAGAAATTTATCTTATAAATTTTTTTATAAATTATTCCGTTATGCCAAGTTTTATTATAACTTAATTTATAATAAAAACAACCATGTCTCCCCTTTTATTATGGAATAAAATTTTACAAGAAATTTATTATATAAATTTTCTTATCATGGAAAAATCAATTCATAATTGATTTTATAAAATAAAATAAACCAATCCATGGTTCATTTTAATTTCCATAAAAAGAATAAATTTTTATAAATTTCTTTATCCATAATTTTATAAAACAAATAACGCTCGATATCTTTTATAATTTAAACCAAATAATTTGGTTTCCCTTTTTATTGTGGCCGGCCAAATCAAAGAGGGTTGGAACCCTCTTTGGCCGGCCAAATCCATGCCGTTACCTTACGAATTAAACTCATTTAATTCGTCCAATAAGCCTTCAAAAGACTTAGCCATTTTAAGCTTCCGATGCGTCTCTGATAAATTCAGATTCGACTTCTCTTCTTGATCGGAAAATCTAATTTTCAACTCGTTTTAAATCCCTCGGATCACTCGTAGTGCATGTGACTAAATAGGCTTTCGATTTATGTTGGCCGTCTATAATTAACCAATTATAGAACGATCATGAGTGGCACCTAGTAGTACATCATGATCCCCAATTAATCGAAAGATCAACGGTTGACCTCAAAAACTATTCTAAAACCCTTCAGCAACTCTAATGAGTCATGCCTCATTCCCTTCACCATCTTTTACCCACTTGGTTCAAGACACGGTCTATGTGTGTCAGTCCCCACTAGGCTGACTACGTCACACCTAGCCCAAGTAATGTCTTTCTCGTCCAACGGATTCTAGTTACTCTCATGTTTCTGAGAGATTCATACTCGGAACATGTGATGCTCTGGCCAGAGGCTTCGAGTAATAATCCGACGATAGGCCTTGGGTATACATCTCCTCGCAAGGAGTGGTGAATCATTTGTAGGCTGTTCAAACATCTTCAGGCACTTCGGCTTATACCCAATCATCCTGGGTCCACACCTCCTTGGAGATGCTTGCTTGTGGCACAACAGATCGATGCTCCAAGCTTAAGGCTGACCCATTAATCAAGAAATAGTTTTAATATGGTTGGAGCTCATTCAACCGTTTAGTCAGGCTTGGATGTGTCCAACAACCAAAACTAAGGATTGACCTCTGACTCCAACTATATTAATCATAAACTAATTCCATGGTTTGAACATGTTGAGGTTCAAGCCGGGTATGGATGTGTCCATCAACCCAAACGAGAAACAAAACTCCGGTTCTAACCATATTAATGGAAGATGTTGGCCTTAATATTTTGTAAGGGGGTTTGGGTCTCATCCTTTCTTTTCTAAGCACATTCATGACATATAATTATGTCATGTACTAACGATTTCCTTAATAAAGTATGTATGTGACTTAATTTATCAAGTCTCATTAATTGAATTAGGAACCGGATTTCCTAATTCTAATTTCATACTTTATTCAAGGAATTGTTTTGGGAAACAATTTCCTAAATTGTCATAATCAATTTCGGAAATAATATGTTTAAGACTTTGATTTCTCTAAATCAAATCTTATTAAATTAAGAGACAGATTCCCTTAATTCAACCACATATTATTTTCATGAAAATCTCTCTTAAGAAAACTCTATAAGAAATCATTTTTCTAATTAATTTTGGAGACAACAATATGTAAGAGCATCACCTCTTAAATCAAATAAGGAAATTATCATTTGAGAATCACCTCAAAATTTCCAAGATTTGATTACATATTTTATTTGTGGATTTATTAATTTCAACAAATTATTTTCTTTGGGTGGCTCCCCGAGGCTCAGATACCCAAAAAAAAGAATTTGTTGTAAATCTAATTTGGTCCGCTCCCCGAGGCGTAACCAAATTAAACATGACAATTTTATTCAGAATAGGAAATTAAATTACAACAACTAACTTTAAATTGGATGGCTCCCCATGGCTCAATCCAACATAAAGAATTTTGTTAATAATTTAAAACCAATTCGAATTTAATTGTCAATTAATAATCCATAAATTTGTCTAGACTTTCTTGAATGAAAGTGCCCAAAATTGCGAGATTTCATAATAGGTTTTCAGAATAATTGTAAGTTTCTGGTACAAAGAAAACTTACATATTTCCAAAATTAGAAAATTTCCCAAATAAGAAATTTCCAAAATTGGAAAGTTTCCAAAAATGGGAAGTTTTCACAATTATCATAAAATTTCAGAAACTAGGATATTTCAAAAATTTATGAAATTTCATGAGGATTTCCAAACTTTGAAATTCCTAAATCTAAAATTTATCATAATTGGAAAGTTTCCATAATTGGAAAATTTTTCCAAAATTGAGATCATGACAAAGTTTTCCGCAAAACAATTATATGATTATGTCGAACACTAACCGGCTCTGATACCACTGTTGGGACCGGGTGCATGTTGATATGGATACGGGTTCGTAATTTTAAAATTTAATTATGTGCAGCAGAAGATTTAGCATAAATAATTTCTCAAATTATTTTAACCACGTATCTAGCATGCAACCTTATGTTGTGGATACATGATCATACATTTAAAATTTTGCAGAAAGTAAACTAATTTACTTAATACCTCGTGTAACTCGTAGAAAGGGACGAGATCCAACCGTAGCGTCCCTTGGAAGCTCCGCCTCTATTCGCGTCCACGCCGAGTTCTCTTCGAGATGACTTCGCAAAGCCACGAGTTTTGTGCCGACAAGAACTACTAGATTCTCCAAAGGCACGACTAGAATGTCAAGAGAGAGAGATGGAAAACTAACCACCAAACGAAAACGAAATCAAGATTCCGGGAGGAAGGAAGGAGTCGCGACCCGCTTCTTCTTTTCTTCGGCACCTTCTTGGTGGAGGTGGCTCACGGCAACCCTAGGGGAGCCCTCTAGGGCCGGCGCCTACTAGAGGAGGGAGAGGGAGAGAGGGAGAGGAAGAGGAAGAGAGGCTAGGCAAGAATCCTTGATCTCTTGAATTGATCTCCAAGCCTTGCCTTTGCACCTTTATATAGTAGCCTCTTTATCGCCAAGTCTCCTTTTAACGGAATAAATTTTTCATAAGAAATTTATCTTATAAATTTTTTTATGAATTATTCCGTTATGCCAAGTTTTATTATAACTTAATTTATAATAAAAACAACCATGTCTCCCCTTTTATTATGGAAAAAAATTTTACAAGAAATTTATTATATAAATTTTTCTTATCATGGAAAAATCAATTCATAATTGATTTTATAAAATAAAATAAACCAATCCATGATTCATTTTAATTTCCATAAAAAGAATAAATTTCTATAAATTTCTTTATATAAATTTCTTTATCCATAATTTTATAAAACAAATCACGCTCGATTTATTTTATAATTTAAACCAAACAATTTGGTTTCCCTTTTTATTGTGGCCGGCCAAACCAAAGAGGGTTGGAACCCTCTTTGGCCGGCCAAATCCATGCCGTTACCTTACGAATTAAACTCATTTAATTCGTCCAATAAGCCTTCAAAAGACTTAGTCATTTTAAGCTTCCGATGCGTCTCTGATAAATTCAGATTCGACTTCTCTTCTTGATCGAAAAATCCAATTTTCAACTCGTTTTAAATGCCTCGGATCACTCGTAGTGCGTGCGACTAAATAGGCTTTCAATTTATGTTGGTCGTCTATAATTAACCAATTATAGAACGATCATGAGTGGCACCTAGTAGTACATCATGATCCCTAATTAATCGAAAGATCAACGGTTGACCTCAGAAACTATTCTGAAACCCTTCAACAGCTCTAATGAGTCGTGCCTCATTCCCTTCACCATCTTTTACCCACTTGGTTCAGGACACGGTCTATGTGTGTCAGTCCCCACTAGGCTGACTACGTCACACCTAGCCCAAGTAATGTCTTTCTCGTCCAACGGATTCTAGTTACCCTCATGTTTCTGAGAGATTCATACTCGGAACATGTGATGCTCTGGCCAGAGGCTTCGAGTAACAATCCGACGATAGGCCTTGGGTATACATCTCCTCGCAAGGAGTGGTGAATCCTTTGTAGGCTATTCAAACATCTTCGGGCACTTCGGCTTATACCCAATCATCCTGGGTCCACACCTCCTTAGAGATGCTTGCTTACGATGTCAAAGTATAAGTCTTTATGATCAAGATGACTTGAACACCGCAAGTCAAAGGAACATCGCACTTAAGCTGCAGTAAGAACTTCACTGACATGTCTATATGTAGACTACCATATGAAGTTTTACAGCCAGTCACTCCAATGAACTAGTTCCCTTAACTAGCATTCATGTTTATCTCCAGACATCCCAATGTCACCTGCCAGTGAGAGTCAGCTGATTAGAGAATAACCCATGCTAGTCTCAACAGAATTAATAGTGTCTGTATCTATCAATTCATCAACTAGGGACAATTTCAATACTTCACAATTGCACATGTAGAGATAATCACTAGTTGTGAATTCATCACAAATTCTCTCATGCTGTGAATTGTATTACGGACATTCAGTAAATGAGTTTAAGATCTCAATCAAATACACAGACATGTATACTCAAATAGTGAATATTCATTTATTAAAGTAAATGATTACAATCATAAGGCGATTGCCTTAGGACACTTCTCTCATAAAACGAACAATTTTTTTTTTATTATTATTTTAATATTATTTCTTAAAAATTTCTCCGGTGAAAACTTCAATTCTTGGAGAAGTCAAATGGAGTTCCATCTAAAGACCCATATGGACATATGGATGATCATTCAAACAGGGTTCCACCCCCCTACAGAAGATGGACGATCAATTGCATGGGACAAACTGGATGAACCAACCCTCAACCAAATTGAGACTGATGCAAGAGCAACTGCAATTCTTCAATGCGGTCTAACCAACGAACAACTCAAGCTAGTCGGTTCATTTGGATGTGCTAGAGAAATTTGGGAGAAATTGATCAATCTTCATCAGGAAATCTCAGATGAAGAAGAAGATCAGGTAAGTTATCTCGCACTCTCGGTCCAAGCACAGACAGCCGAGTCAGAGTCTGAACCTGAACCTAGAGTCGAAATCGAACCAGCAGAATCAGACGACGAACTGACTGACATGGTAACCAATTTCAAATTCTTTTCTAAATTAGAATTAAATAATCAAGCTGATACTGCAATGGTCGAGGAAGGTATAACTTTTGCAGGGAAAACTCCAAGAGAACCACCAAAAAAGGAGCTTCAACCGGTACCCAAGTCCGACTCAGACACGGAATCAGAAGATGAATCTAGATCCGAGACAGCAACAATTAAGGGGAAGATTCCCAATAAGGAATCAAAAGGTAAAATTACAAATTTAAATTTTAAAAATCATATAATTTGTTACATATGCAGGGAGAGAGGGCACTACCAAACTAAGTGTCCTACTCATAAGATTCAAACGATACCACCGACGGCAACAAAGAAACGAGCTCCAAAAGCACGAAAGAACAAGAGTCGCATCCAATGCTTCAAGTGTCAGGAGTTTGGGCATTACAAAGAAGAATGCACAGATAAACGTTACAAAGATCCAGGGCAACCAACCAAAATGGGTAACTGTAATTTACATCCAAATCCACTCTTTACCTTGAATACTGATAGTTTAATTAATCTCCCTTGGTCAAATTTAGATATGGATGCATGCTTAGATAACTTAATGAAATCATGTATATTAGCAAAGTCAAAATTCAAAATGTTAAGACAAGAAAATGAGACTTTGAAAATTAAAATTGATATACAAGAAAAACTGATTAATAATTTTGCAAACTTAGAAAATCCAGAAATTTCTCCTCACTATGACATTATCTGAAGTTTTGTTTTGGCTATTCATAGGACTAGATAGCTTAAGGACTTAACCAATTACTTGAAATTTGAAAACATAGTATTGGGAGGAGGTGAGATGATAGTACGTTGGGGAAACCAACTCTAATAAGATCAAGTCTACTTGGTCTCTTTAGACTGGTGAAACCAGCCGAAGCTACCGATCCAAGACCCAAGCTAGTTAGACTAGAAAATGACCTAATTTAATTTGAAAATGAAATTTCATTAAAAGGCTTTGTCAAGGAAAGGGTGGATGATCCCATAAGGCTACGGCCAAAGAAGGCCTAGTGCCTCGCCAAGACCTGGAAGCCAATTTCTGAAATTCAAATTCAAATTATCTTATGTCAAATTCGAATCTAACACAAATTTCAAATAATTATAGATTCAAACCTGTTTTCAAAAATTCTTTTTCAAAATCACTCTTTTTCAAATTCAAATCTGTCTTCGAAGTCAATTATACTTTTTCAAAAATAAACATTTTTTTATTCTTTTTCAAAGTTAAACATTTTTTTTAAAATTATTTTTACCTTCAAACCTGTCTCACAAGAACTTTTAAGGCTAACTGTTTGAAAACTCTAGATTGGGTGAGACAGGAAAATTAAGTTCAAATTAAAAATTCTTTTATGTTGTGTTTTCATTCAGAGAATAATTTCAACATAGTCAAACCATGATTAACATGGTTAAACCTTAGTCAACTGAGTCAAACATGGTCAAACCTAGTTAATGCTAAAGACCCTTCAAGCACTTAGATAAAGTTAAGACAAGTCGAATACAAGGGGAGTTCTTTTTAGATTTAGTCTCAAAACCTGATTTAGTATCATTTCAGAATAAGGCCTTCAAAAATTACTCAAAATTCTTGGTATATTACTATCTCTTTGAAAAATTATTATCATTTCAAAATATTTCTTTTCAAAAACTGTGTTATTATTATTACTTCAAATTGAGGTGTCAAAAATTTATCTCCTTGAAAGTTTCATACTCAGAAGATTATTCAAAATTATTCTTTTGTTTTTAATAAACCCTAAAGACACAGAGGAAGGTCCACTTCATGATCTACTAGGACTCCTAGGATGTGTCAAATTTAGGGGGAGTTTGATTCAAAAGAAGAATTTCTGAATTTTTTTTTGGTAATTATTTGTTTTGAAGTTATTAGATAATTCTTATAATTTAAATCAAACCCTAAAACTCAGAGGAAGATCGCTTGTAGTCAACAAGCTTCCTAGGACTGGGTCAAGTTTAGGGGGAGATGAAATTAAAAGAATTATTGAACATTTTCAAAATTATATGTTTTCATGCACTGCAAGTTCAAAATCCTTTTGAAAACTTAAATAATTTTTCTGTCAAAATACTATTATTTTACAAAATTCTTGTGGCTTATGAAATTAATTTTATAATATTTACTTGGGTTGGAGAAAATTTTCCAGGACACTTAGGAAAATGTCCTTGTAGTCAACAAGGTTTCCTAGGATTGTGTCAGACTGGAAAAGAAACCTAGTCAAGTAAAATATTTTGTGTTCAAAATGCATAATTCTTTTCAAAAATTACTTATACTTTTCAAAGTCTAAGTCTTTTCAAAATTACTTATATCTTTCAAAGTCTAAATACTTTTTTAAAAGTACTTATGTGTTTCAAATCTTAATTTATTTCAAAAGTACTTAGATTTTTCAAAAATGCATAATATTTATTTCAAAAGTACTTTTGAAGATTCAAAAGCACTTATATCTTCAAAAATACATAATATCTGTCAAAAAGTACTGCTATAATATTTTCAAAAGTATAAATATTTTTCAAGGCAATATTGTTCTAAGTGCGTGAATTTTCTAAAAGATTGGCCTACAAATATAAAATATCTTTTCAATACTTTTCCAAATAAAGTTTTGTTGGTGCAATTTAAAACTGTTTGCTATACTTTCAAGAATTATCCTAAGTATTTTTATGCTTTCAAAACCCATAGGCTCTGATACACAAACGCTCTCCTTAAAACTTCTCTCAAAATATTTTTATATTAGACTTAAAAATGGTCTAAAACATAAGGAGAAGAGTTTTACATTAAGGGGGAGAGAAAGGAAATTTTATTTTTAAGCTATTTCAAAATTTTAAGCATTTCTAAGTGGTTCAAAGTTATTTTTAGTGCATGTTTTTCTAAATAAAATTTTCCTTAGTAATCAAAATTTGTCTGAAAAAAAGGGGTTTTTAACAAAGTTTAAGCTGGCTTTTCAAAAGTGTGTCTATGGATACAAATACTCTTGCTCTTTTTGAAAAATACTTTGTCAAAAACTTATTTTTGGTAGAACTCAAAACTCCCCATTAGAAACCTTGCTAACCCATGTATGCTTTTGATATATGTCAAAGGGGGAGGAAAGGTCAAAGTTAAGTATTTTAAAGGTCAAAGTTAAGTATTTTAACTATTTTATAACACAAGTATTCAAGTATTCAGGGTTTTAGGGGGAGTATGAAAAATAAAGAATTTTTTTTTCAACTCTACAGTTATGCTTCAGTTATGCTTCACTGTTTACCTTATACTCTTAACTGTTGTAATTTTTTTTCCTTAACTTTGAATTGTGTTGCCATAATCAAAAAGGGGGAGATTGTTGGTGCAGGAAGCACCAGATCGAACCTTGTTTTGATATTGGCAAAGGATTCAAAGTTAAGGGTTATTTGTTGTCTAACAATGCTGCTTGAGAGTGCAGGAAACCAAGTCCTAGCGAAGGGATGCTAGGCACCTGACGATGGGCTGTCAGGAACTCAAGACCTGGCGAAGGGCTGCTGGGCAAAAACCAAGTCCTAGCGAAGGGATGCTAGGCACCTGACGATGGGCTGTCAGGAACTCAAGACCTGGCGAAGGGCTGCTGGGCAAAAACCAAGTCCTGGCGAAGGGCTGCTGGGCGAAACTCAAGACCTGGCGAAGGGCTGCTGGGCAAAAGTCCAACTGGAGGATCCGGTTGGCACCAGGTAAATTCTCCCGAGAGGAGTAGGTGAGGACGCGTTCCCCTTGAGGAACATTAGGCATCGGTTCGACCTAGGGCTCCATTTTGGAGACCAAAGTCAGAACCAAGACAGCTAAGGCTGTATAAAATAATTATTAATTGTTTTATTGTGTTTTGGACTAACCCTTGATGCAGGACCGAAGGAACGTGTGTCTGCAACTCAGAGAGCCTCAAAGGAGTGAGGCAACAGCTGAGCAAGGCGCCCTGAGTGTCCAGGGCGCCCTCAAGGTGAACCAAAACCAAGCGAAGCAAAATAGGCTTCAGCTGCTTACTGGGCAAGGCGCCCTCAGCAGCGAAGGCGCCTTCGTCAATGAAGGCGCCTTCAGCAGCCAAGGCGCCTCCAGCTCTCTCTGCGAAGCCTCAGCTTTATCCACAGCCGAGTCTTCTGCACGGAAAAAGTCAGCCAAGGCGCCCTCTGCGACCAGGGCGCCCCAGAGGTCAAACCTCATCCCTATTCCAGTGCGATAAGGCTTGACCGAGCGAAGCACGGATCGGGTGACACGTGGCAGGGCGCCCTCGACGACCAGGGCGCCCCTAGGTGCTATAAATAGCACCCCTCGACCCCTAGCTTCAACACAGCTTTTCATTCAACGCTTCCAAACGCTCTGGCGACTACGCTCTGCTCCAGGAACTTCCCAACTCAAGTCCGAAGCGTCGTCGACCTCCCGCTGCACCAAAACTCGATCTACACCGGGAGTTGGTAAAACAGAGTGTAATTTTCTATTTACAGTCATTTTTGTAATCTTACTCTGTAACCGATTTGCGCATTATAGAATTGCCCAAAGTAAACGGTCAACGACCGTGGGCCTTGGAGTAGGAGTCGACCCAGGCTCCGAACCAAGTAAACTACTGGTGTTTGCGTTGTTTGTTTTTATTCCGCTGCGTAACTGCTCTTTCTTTTAAATCCGAACATTTTCCGATATTCACCCCCCCTCTATCGGTCTTTCTCGATCCAACACACGGTCGTTGACCGTTTACTTTGGGCAATTCTATATTAGGCGCAATAATAGTTTACAAGGATTGATTTACAAATTCAGTGCAGTAAACTAAATAATTAAAAATACTCTTCTTTTACCGACGTCCGATTGTGGGTTGACCTTTTCCGGAGCAGCTGGACGTCGTCGGCTCGAGTTGGACAGTTTCTGGAGCAAGGCGCGAGAGCAGAAGAGCGTAGAAGCGTTGTGTTAGAGATGTGCTCTGAAGCTTGGGCGTTGGGTGCTATTTACAGCACCTAGGGGCGCCCTGGACGTCAGGGGTGCCCCCCCCACGTGTCACTTGATCCGAGATTAGCTCGGTCAACCTCTATCCCACTCGAATAGGGATGAGGTTTGACACTGGGGGCGCCCTAGACGCTGAGGGCGCCCTGCTTGACTCCTTCCTCACGGGTATCTCGGCTGGATAACGGTGATTGGCTTCGCTGGCTTGGGCGCGGGGCGCCTTGGCTGCTGAGGGCGCCCTGGGAGCTGAGGGCGCCCTGACCAGTATTCAACCGAGGCTCTTTTTGCTTCTATTGTTTCATCTTCACCTTGGGGGCGCCCTGGACACTCAGGGCGCCCTACTCAGCTGCTGCCTCACTCCATTGAGGCTTTCTGAGCTGCAGACACTCGTTCCTTTGGTCCTGCATCCAGGGTTAGTCTGAAAACAACATGAAGCAGAAAAACATAAGATTATACAGGCTTAGCTATCTTGGTTCTAATTTTGGATTTCCAAAATGGAACCCTAGGTCGAACTGACGCCTACTGTTCCCTCGACGGGGAACGCGTCCTCATCTACTCCTCTCAGGAGAGTTTATCTGATGCCAACCGTTCCTCTGGTTGGACTTTTGCCTGGCGGTCCTTTGCCAGGTCTTGGATGCCGAGCTGTCCTTCGCCCGGTGCCTAGCATTCCTTCGCTAGGGCTTCAATCCCAAGCTGTCCTTTGCCTGGAGCCTAGCAGTCTTTTGCTAGGTTTTTCACTCTGGCATTCCTTCGCCAGTGCCTAGCAGTCCTTCACTAGGGTTTTTCACTCTGGCATTCCTTCGCCAGTGCCTAGTAGTCCTTTGCTAGGGCTTTTTACTCTGCACACTCAAGTGACATGTTAGATCACAAATAAGACTTAACTTTTGAACCATGTTGCCATTATCAAAACACAGGTTTGACTTTGGTACTTTCTGCACCAACAATCTCCCCCTTTTTTATTTATGGCAACCCTAGTTCAAAAAGTTAAGTTTAATAAAAAGCATAAAAATTTGTTCCCTCCCCCTGGAGAGAATATCCCCCTAGATTTTTCAAAACGTCGTGGGGTTCTAAGTTTGAAAAAACTTTACTTAGAATGATTTTGCACTTTGAAAACTTAAGTTTAGATACTTTGGAAATCTTTTGATAACTTATGTTTTAAAAGTTCATAGAGGAGCTTTTTGAAGGTTTAAAGTACTTAAAAATTTTGAAGCCTTAAGTTTAAAGTACTCAAAAGTTTTGAAAGATAAAAAAACTTAAGCACTTAGTAATCTTTGAAACTATTTAAGTACTTGGCAAATTTTGAAATAATTTAAGTACTTTTAAAATACTTATGGAAGTTTTGAAAAACTTAAAGTACTTATGGTAGTTTTGAAAAACTTAAGCTTTAAAGTACTTATAAAAACTTAGTACTTAATAAACTTAAGTACTTAGTAGGATTTTCTTAAAACAAAAAAACTTAAGTATTTCTAGAAAGGTTTTGAAGAGCTTTGAAAAGTAGTTAACTTTTTGAAAAAAAAACATTTTGAGAGTTTGAAAAATTTTTTGAAAAATTTGAACTCTCTCCTTTCCTATCTCTCCCCCTTTGCCATATATCAAAAACAGATAGATATTGCAGAAATTAAATTGCATAAAAAAAATGACTGAAAAAAAATGATTTTGCTGTACTGAACCAAGACTTAGATCAAATCAGTTAATTTTTCCTTGTAGGGACCTGTCTAACCCATTTAGCTACTTACTAACTGTTATAAGCAGTAGTTTTCGCTAGGGTTAGTCAAGTTAAGTGTTTCTGTTCAAGTTAGATTTTCTAAACTTGACACTTAACTTGATTGCTGTAAAAGTTGTATTTAGTGCCCCAATTACTGCAGATGCACTGACTTAAAGCATCTTGAATTAAGGCAAAGACCTAAGCATCTCAACCCTTTCTAGGTTATCAACCAAGAGTACCCTAAAGTGCTTGTGAGATGCTGGCTTCTAAATCTATAAGTGCATGCAGTTCTAGGGTTAGGGCCTAAGCTAAGTCCATTTGCGAAAAAAACCTAGTTTTGAAAGGGGATAGTTTTGAAAGAAAACTAAGTCGAAAGAGGATTTTAAAAGAAACTGATTTTGAAATTAAGTAAAATAGTTTTTCAAAATTCTATTTTTAGAAATTGATTTTAAAATCAAGTAAAGCAGTAAGAGAATCAACAGTAGAGTTAATCTATTCTACAGAGCACAATCCTAACTGCCTTCTTAGTGAGCTGAACTCAGACTCAGGTAATGGTTTTGTGAATATATCAGCTAAGTTGGATTTTGAGTCTATATGTTTAAGTACTATCTCACCCCTGGCTACATGGTCTCTTACGAAGTGATGTTTAACTTCTATGTGTTTTGTTCTGGAATATTGGATTGGGTTCTTAGTTAGATTGATTGAACTTATATTGTCAATAAATACTTGAGTTTGGGTGCAGTTGAGCTGGAAGACCTTAAGAGTGTGCATCATCCATAAAAGTTGTGTTACACACTCTCCTAAGGCTACATATTCAGCTTCAGTTGTGGAGAGAGCTACACAGTGTTGTTTTCTGCTACACCAACTTACTAGACTATTTCCTAGCAGTTGGCAGCTTCCACTTGTGCTCTTTCTATCTAATTTACAGCCAGCATAGTCAGAATCCGAGTATCCTGACAAATTGAAGGTTGAGGTTCTAGGATACCAGATCCCTACATTTAGGGTGCCCTTTACATATCTTAGTATTCTTTTTAGGGCTGCTAAGTGTGTTTCCTTAGCACGGGTTTGGTATCTAGCACACATCCCTACAGCAAAAAGAATGTCAGGTATGCTGGCTGTAAGGTACAGTAGACTACCTATCATACTTCTATATAGTTTGAGGTCTATTGGCTTACCATCAGGGTCACTATCTATTTTTACATTAGTTGCCATGGGGGTACTTATACTTTTAGAGTTATCCATTTTAAATTTCTTTATTAACTCTTTAGCATATTTGGATTGATGGACGTAGTTTCCATCTCGAGTTTGTTTGATTTGTAGTCCTAGGAAAAAGGTAAGCTCACCAACTAAGCTCATTTCAAATTCATTTTCCATTATCTTTACAAATTCTTTTAGGAAGTTTGTGTTGGTGGATCCAAAGATTATATCATCTACGTAAATTTGGGCAATAAATATATCTTTTCCTAGGATTTTAATAAATAATGTTGAGTCAATTTGTCCTTGTTTAAATTCTTTAGAAGTTAAGTAAGTTGATAAACGTTCATACCAAGCCCTAGGTGCTTGTTTTAACCCATATAGTGCTTTAGTTAACTTGTAAACATGGTTAGGTTTGTCTAAGTCCTCAAACCCAGGGGGTTGTCCTACATAGACTTCTTCTTTAATGAATCCATTTAAGAAGGCTGACTTTACATCCATTTGATATAACTTAAATCCTTTATGGGATGCAAAGGCTAATAACATCCTAATGGACTCAAGTCTAGCTACTAGGGCATATGTTTCATCGTAATCTAATCCCTCTACTTGGCTGAATCCCCTAGCTACTAAACGGGCTTTATTTCTAACTATATCTCCTTGATCATTTAGCTTATTCCTAAAGACCCACTTAGTGTCTATGATGGATTTGCCTTCAGGTTTAGGCACTAGTTCCCAGACTTGGTTCCTCTCAAATTGGGCTAATTCTTCTTGCATATCTATGATCCAATCAGGGTCAGGTAGGGCTTCATCTATAGTTTTGGGTTCTATCTTTGAGATCATAGCTATTTGACTAAGGTTTCTATAGGAGGATCTAGTCCTGACTCCTAGAGTTGGATCACCCACAATTTGATCGGTTGGGTGACTAAGTCTGGGTTTCTTGGTTCTTCTAGAACTTGGTTCAGCCTCAGGTCCGGCTGGTCGGTTTGGTTCACTGTTTGATTCGGTTCTTTGGGCTGGTTCATTTGTTGGTTCAGTTGACTCATTAATTAGTTCAATAGTTAGTTCGTTTAAGGATTCAATTAAGGGTTCACTAGTTTGTTCATTATTTTCCTGATCAGAATTTGATGAAGTTAGGTTTGGATTATCATATGTTGAGTTGACTTCTTCATCAAATATTAAGTTAGTTGTTTCTTCAATTTTCTTAGGTTGTTTGTTGTAAACTCTATAGGCTCTACTTGTGGTTGAGTATCCTAGGCAGATACCTAGGACTGATTTGGATTGAAATTTCCCTAAGTAGTCTTTGGTGTTTAGGATATGAACTTTGCATCCAAAGACCCTTAGGTAGTGTAGATTTGGGAGCCTATGGTAGTACAATTCATAGGGTGTTTTGTTGTGTCGCTTGTTAATTAGAATCCTATTTTGGATGTAACAAGCCGTACTAATCGCTTCTGCCCAATATTGGTTTGCTAAGCTAAATTCGTTGAGCATTGCCCTAGCGGCTTCTTGTAAGGTTCTATTCCTTCTTTCGACTATCCCATTTTGTTGGGGGGTTCTAGGACATGAAAATTCATGTAAATACCCATTAACCTTACAGAATTCCTCGAACCGTTGATTTTCAAATTCTCCCCCATGGTCACTCCTAAGTCTTTTAATTTTAGTATCGTTTTGATTTTCAATCAATTTACAGAAATCATTAAATAGTTTTAAGGTTTCATCTTTGGTTTTTAGAAATCTAACCCAGGTAAACCTAGAATAATCATCAACTATTACTAAGCAGTATCGGTTTCCGCTTAGTGATTTGGCTCCATGTGAATCAAATAGGTCAAGGTGCAGGAGCTCAAGTGTGGTTTGAGTTAGGTCAGATTGAATTAATTTGTGATTAGATTTGGTTTGTTTATCTTGATTACATGATTCACATATTAGGTTTTCATTGTTTTTAATTTTGGGGATACCTTTGATTAGGCCAAGTTGGGTGACTTTTGAGATAGTTCTCAAATTGATATGACCTAATCTCCTATGCCAGAGGTTCGATTGTTCTAACTGAGTTAACATACATTTGAGTACTAGGGGAAGGTTTATAGTGTATACGTTATTTTTCCTAGTGCCCTTAAGAATGGTTTCTGAGTCTTGTACATTTCTAATCAGGCAGTCAGAATTGTTGAAGGTGACTATATAACCATAATCACATAACTGACTTATGCTAAGCAGGTTAAAATTGAAGTTTTCAACCAAAAGAACTTTCTTAATAATAAAGTTGGATTTAAGCTCAATATTACCTGACCCAATTACCTTGAGTGTAGCATTGTTGCCAAATGCTACTGAGCCTAGGTTCTTGAGCTTGGGTTTGGTGAACTTCAATTTATCTCCAGTCATGTGTCTGGAGCAACCGCTATCTAACATCCATTGGTCCAAATCTTTATGTTCCTACACATAAAGAGTTTTATTGATTTGGATCCAATTAGAGTTAGGAATAGCTTAAATTGATTTTCACAGACTAGTCTGTCTCACCCAAATCTAGGGTTCTCAATCACGTTAGCCTTATAGGTTTTGTGAGACAGGTTTTGATAAAAGAATTTTTAAAAATCATGATTTATTTTGAAAATCTTAATTAATTTTTGAAAACATTTGAATTTATTTTGAAAGGAGATGTTTGAATCTATACTTAACTGAAAATTGTGTTAGATTTGAATTTTACAAAAAGTAATTTGAATTTGAAATTCAAAAATTGGCTTCCAGGTCTTGGCGAGGCACTAGGCCTTCTTTGGCCATAGCCTTATTGGATCATCAACCCTTTCCTTGACAAAGCCGTTTAATGAAGTTTCATTTTCAAAATTAATCTTTGAAAAAGTTCTAGTCTAACTAGTTTGGATTTTGGATCGGTAGCTTCGGCTAGTTTCACCAGTCTAAAGAGACCAAGTGAACTTGATCTTATTAGAATTGGTTTCCCTAACGTACTATCATCTCACCTCCACCCAATACTATGTTGTCAAGTTTCAGTTAAGTTTGTTTAGTCCTTAAACTAACCTAAGTCTAAGCATGGTAAATTGCAAAAATTTAAATAAACAATCAATCAGGCAATTTGCAAGAATTAGATTTTATTTAACAATAAAAATAGTTTTTAATTTGGCTCCCCCTGGACTATAGCCACGATAATGATTAGGCAAGATGTGAATCTTATCCTTGGGGATCCAATACTGATTTGATCCAGTCGGTTTGTTTAGGCACAGTTTTGGTACCCATGCCTTAACTTTACCTCTGGACTGATTCAGTATAGCAAAGTAAGATCTTTGTCGGGATTTGGTTCTATAGCCAAGTCTGGATCGATTTAGAATGGACTTCTGTTTTCCAAGAATCATGTCAAGACCCTTGGAACCAGAAGTGAATCGTTCTAAGGCCGCTCTAAGATCCTTAACCTGAGTTTTCAGGGAGGAGTTCTTTTTCTCAAGTTTTTCAACTTGAGTAGGAGTTCCTTCTTGAACTTTCTCGGTTAAGGGTTTAGAGTCAGCTCCCTCTTTCAGGAGTTTTACTTCCTGTCGGAGGGATTCGACTCGGAGTTTGGCTTTCGCCAAATCTCAAGAGAGATATGAAATTAAATCGTTTAATTGACTTTTACTGAAACCGCTTACCTTGATTTCGCCGTCTTCTGAAAAGGTTAGTCTGCCGTCGTCCTTTTCTGACTCTGACTCGGTCTCGACTTCTTCTGAAGCGGTCAACGCTAGTAGGTTTGACTGGGGTTCTTCTTCTTCTTCTTCTGATGAAGATTCATCCCAGGTTGCTTGGAGTGCTTTCTTCCTTCTTGTCTTTTTGTTCTCTTTTAGATTTGGACACTCTGTCTTGTAGTGGCCCTTCTTCTTGCACTCGTAGCAGGTTACGTTAGGCTTGTTTTTGTTATTCGGGGGTTCAGCTGGTTCGTCCTTTCTTCGGCTTGTCCTCCGTGTGTTGACTTGGATTTTCAATTTCTTATAGTAGCTTCGGGCCAGTCAGACCAGCTCAGATTGATCTCCTTCTTCATCTTCGACGTCTGAGTCAGAGTTAGACTCGTGTTCAGTTTGAGGTTTCTTCTTTGTAGATCTTCCAATTTTTCCTGCAATAAAGGCAATTCCTTTCTCGACCATATTGGAGTTAGTTTGTTCGTGCAGTTCTAATTCGGAAAATAATTCGTCTAATTTAATTTTAGAAAGATCCCTTGAGACCTTGTATGCATCTACCATAGATGCCCACAAGGTATTTCTAGGGAAAGCGTTTAGGGCGTACCTTATTAGGTCACGGTTTTCTACCTTGTGACCTATAGTGTGAAGACCGTTCATCAATTCTTGTATGCGTGCGTGGAGTTGGGCTGCTGTTTCAGTGTCGGCCATCTTGATGGTGTAGAGTTTGTTCAGGAGCAGATCTCTTACTGATCCTGGTGTCTGATGTTCCTTCGTGCAGCTCGATCAATTTTGCCCACAGCTCCTTGCACTGTTGAAGGGGCCCACCGGTTCAGCTCTTCTTTTGTTAACCGCATTGAGGTCTGGTCGCCTTTGCATCGGCTTCAATTTTGCGCTTCAGGGGTGTCCCATTCTGAGTAGCTGAGGTACTCCTTCACGTTTTGGGATCTCCAGTCCGGACTGGATGATGATCCACATGTCCACCTGAGTTTTCAGGTGGACCTCCATTCGACTTTTCCAGTAGGAAAAGTCTTCTCCACTGAAAAGTGGAGGTCTGGCGGTGCTAAATCCTTCTTGCATGGCCATTTAATCTGAAATAAAAAAAAAATTTCCAAGACTAGGTCTTGGATTAGTAGTGCGGGATGAATAAAATGAAATACGAGGGGTGTTGCACCAACCTCGATTAACGAAAAAAAATTCGAACGAAATATTTAAAGAAAATTCGAACGAGAAAAAAAAATAAAAATCCAAAAAAATTTCAAACTGGTGGTTGCACCAAGTTTGAACTTCCCCGCTCTGATACCACTTGTTGGATCGAGAGAACCGATAGAGGGGGGGTGAATATCGGAAAATCGTTTTTCGGAAAACTTAGAGCAAGTACGCAGCGGAAATTAGAAAATAAAAAAATCACACAGAGACACTATCGATTTTACTTGGTT
>JAGFNQ010006058.1:0-45507 GCA_024364735.1 Boesenbergia rotunda
AATGTCACCAGCCAGTGAGAATCAGCTGATTAGAGAATAACTCATGCTAGTCTCAACAGAATTAATAGTGTCTGTATTTATCAATTCATCGACTAGGGATATTTTCAATACTTCACAATTGCACATTTAGAGATAATCACTAGTTGTGATCTCATCACAAATTCTCTTATGCTGTGGATTGTATTGCGGACATTCAGTAGATGAGTTTAAGATCCCAATCAAATACACAAACATGTATACTCAAATAGTGAATTATCATTTATTAAAATAAATGTTTACAATCATAAGGCGATTGTCTTAGGACACTTCTCTCATATCACTAACAAACTCCCACTTGGCCTAATGCCAATCGCTACGGCATCCAATACCACAGGCTCTAACATGACCCTCAAACTTACTTTGAGGCAAGGCCTTAGTTAAAGGATCCGCTAAATTCCTTTCAGTGGGAATTTTCTCAATTTGTATGTCATTCCTACTTATAATCTCTCTGATCAGATGATAGCGGCGAAGCACGTGTTTGGATCGCTGATGAGACCTTGGTTCCTTTGCTTGTGCAATAGCTCCATTGTTGTCGCAGTAAATCGGCACTGCTTCATCAATGGTTGGAACCACGCCATGTTCGGAGACGAACTTCTTGATCCAGACTGCTTCCTTTGCTGCTTCCGAAGCTGCGATATATTCCGCTTCCGTGGTTGAATCCGCTACGGTGTCTTGTTTGGAACTTTTCCAACTTACTGCGCCTCCATTCAAAGTAAATACGTATCCAGACTGCGATTTGGAGTCATCCTTATCTGTCTGGAAACTGGCATCTGTATACCCACGTATTACCATATCTCCTTCTCCATATATTAGGAACACATCCTTAGTTCTTCTTAAGTACTTAAGGATTGTCTTGACAGCCGCCCAATGATCCATCCCTAGATCAGACTGGTATCTGCTCGTGACACTCAGAGCATATGATACATCGGGCCTAGTACATAACATAGCATACATGATAGATCCTATCGCGGATGCATAAGGTATCTTATTCATGCAAATCCTCTCGTCTTCTGTGCGCAGACACATAGACTTCGAAAGGTTGATCCCATGCCTGATGGGAAGGTAACCTTTCTTGGATTCCGACATGCTAAACCTCTTTAGCACTCGGTCTATATATGTAGACTGCGAAAGACCAAGCAACCGTTTTGATCTATCTCTATAGATTCTAATCCCAAGGATATAGGTTGCTTCTCCCAGGTCTTTCATGGAGAAAGTTTTGGACAACCAAATTTTAACTGTCTGTAAAACTGATATATCGTTTCCTATAAGTAATATGTCATCGACATATAATATTAGGAATACGACTGCACTCCCACTAACCTTCTTGTACACACAAGGTTCGTCAGGATTTTGTGAGAAATCAAACTCTTTGATTGTCTCATCAAAACGGATGTTCCAGCTCCTAGATGCTTGCTTCAGTCCATATATGGATCGTCGAAGCTTGCATACTTTGGTTTTATCAACCGATGTGAAACCTTCAGGTTGTATCATGTATACGTCCTCAAGCAGGTTTCCATTAAGGAAAGCTGTTTTCACATCCATTTGCCATATCTCATAATCATAATGAGCTGCTATGGCTAGGAGCATCCGAATGGATTTAAGCATAGCTACTGGTGAATAGGTTTCGTCATAATCAATTCCTTATTTCTAACGATATCCTTTTGCCACTAATCTAGACTTAAAGGTAACAACATTACCTTCCATGTCGGTTTTCTTCTTGAAAACCCACTTGCACCCTATGGGCTTAATCCCTTCAGGTGGGTTAACCAAGTCCCATACTTGATTTTCGTACATGGAATCCATTTCCGACTTCATGGCCTCAAGTCATTTGTCCCTTTCTGAACTTTTCAGAACATCTTCATAACTGATAGGTTCATCATCGCTTATGAGTAACACGTCGTTTGATTCACTTACGAGAAATCCGTATCTCTCTGGAATATTGCGTGTCCTATCAGACCTACGAAGAGGTGGTGTTGTTTTAGGTTCAACTGATAGCTTATCACTATGAGTTATCGGTTGTGGGTCTAGACTAGGTGTCTCTGTAATGTCTATTGGAGTTTCTTGAACTTCATCAAGTTCAATGCCACTCCCAATGTTTTCTTGTAAAAGAAATTCTTTTTCTAGAAATACAGCATGCCTTGAAACAAACACCTTTTGTTCCAAGGGATGATAGAATTGGTAACCCTTCGTTTCCTTAGGGTATCCAATAAATAGACATTTGTCAGACTTAGCATCCAATTTGTCTGATACAATCCGCTTCACATAAGCAGGACAACCCCATATCTTAAGGTGAGTTAAGTGAGGTTTCTTACTATTCCATATCTCATATGGAGTAGTAGAGACTACCTTGGTCGGGACTCTGTTTAGCAAGTAAATAGCTGTCTTAAGTGCATAGCCCCAAAAGGATTTTGGAAGAGTTGCATGATTCATCATTGACCTAACCATGTCCATCAAGGTTCGGTTGCGCCTCTCAGATACACCATTATGCTGTGGTGTATACGGCGGAGTCCATTGGGACAATATCCCATTGTCCCTAAGATAATCTTGAAACTCTTGACTTAAGTATTCACCACCCTGATCGGATCGAAGTATCTTAATACTTTTGCCAAGCTGTTTCTCTACTTCATTTCTGAACTCTTTGAATTTCTCAAAAGCTTCAGATTTGTGTTTCATCAAGAACACATACTCGAATCGTGAGTGATCATCGATAAAGGTGATGAAGTAGCTATAGCCTCCTTGTGCAAGAGTTGACATTGGTCCACATACATCAGTATGTATAAGACCAAGCAATTCTCCCACTGGATTACCTTTTCCGGAAAAGGGTAATTTGGTCATCTTGCCTTTTAAGCATGATTCGCATGTATCAAATGAACCGGGTTCAAATGATTCCAAAATTCCACATCGGTGTAATTCGGTCATGCGTTTCTTACTTACATGGCCAAGACGGCAATGTCAAGTGTAGGAGTCTATTCGATTATCTATTCGAGCACGTTTGTTGCTGACTTCGATATTGAAAACGTCACCGGATAAATCTAACATGTAGATACCATTGCACAAAGTTTCATTCCCATAAAAAACGCCATTTAAAGTTATGTAACAACAATTGTTACTAAAAGTTAAATGATAACCCTTTTCATTCAAACATGAAATAGATACAATGTTCTTTATTAATGAAGGAACAAAATAACAATTATCCAATTCTAAGATGCGTCCAGTGGGGAGCTTTAGCAAATATGTTCCGATGGCAACAGCAGCAATCTTTGCTCCATTTCCAACTCACAAATTTGCTTCTCCTTTGACGAGTCTTCTTCTATTCCTTAGCCCCTGTATGTCATTACATATATGTGAGCTACACCCAGTATCAAGTACCCAGGTATTTGAGGAAATAGAGTGACATTCAATAACGAAGATACCTGAAGAGGATGGGGCATCGGATGCCTTATTCTTCAAGGACTCAAGATAAACCTTGCAGTTTCTTCGCCAGTGACCCTCCTTGCCACAATGATGGCAAGTTCCTTTTGGTTTCTTTTCAGTCTTTTTGGCCTTTTTCTTCTTTCCTTTATTTTGTTCTTTAGCCTTCCTCTTAGAACCTTTCTTCGAGGAACCAACTAACAGTACCGTCTTCTGATCCTACTTTACAGAAGGCTCAACAGCCTTCAGCATGTTGATTAACTCAGGAATGGTAGTTTCCAGCTTGTTCATCCGATAGTTCATCACAAATTGTGAACAACTTTTGGGCAAACAATTCAGAATTAAGTCAATACTTAGTTCATGATCCATTGCAAAACCGAGTGTGCTCAGTCGCTCAATGTACCCCAACATCTTTAACACGAACTGCGAGGCAGAAGTGCCTTCTTGCATCTTGGAGGTGAAGAGGAGTCTGGAGACTTCGAACCTTTCGGATCTCGCCTGCTCTTCAAATAACTCATTAAGATGGAAGATGATGGTATAAGCATCCACATGCTCATGCTGCTTTTGCAGCTCAGGTACCATAGAGGCTAGCATGATGCAACTCGCAAGTTCAAAATCGGTCACATGTTTCTGATAGGCCAACAATTGGTCTGGAGTTGCATTTTCTGGAGGACGGTCGGGAAGTTGATTTTCAAGGACATAAGCAAGCTTTTCTGCCTTGAGGACTATCCTCAGGTTTCGAAGCCAGTCCATGAAGTTTGGCCCAGTTAGTTTATTGGTGTCCAAAATGGAACGCAAATTCAGAGAAGACATGATCGAGTGATTATCCTAGAAATACAAATTGAGTTTATGTGAGAAGAATTATTAAAGAATGTATCAACATACATTAATAAAAATCCTATTTATTTTTCAAATTGAATAACCCTTTTTATCAATTCGGGAGATCGTAGGAACATCTCCAAATAGGTTGATATCCAACCATAGATAAGAACAACCATGACTGTGGCCATCAAGTTATTCTTAGCTATGAAGATAGGTAATTATACCGATTACATATCACATATATGTAACTATCACATTATGCTATCAACTAGTTGAATGTTTGCATAAATCATTGGGTTGTTAACTCATTAACAAGTATGCAACATTATACATAGCACCCAACTGCACCTCTCTTTACATCGATCTTGGCTGTGGCACAACAAATCGATGCTCCAAGCTTAAGGCTGACCCATTAATCAAGAAATAGTTTTAATATGGTTGGAGCTCATTCAACCGTTTAGTCAGGCTTGGATGTGTCCAACAACCAAAACTAAGGATTGACCTCTGACTCCAACTATATTATTCATAAACTAATTCCATGGTTTGAACATGTTGAGGTTCAAGCTGGGCATGGATGTGTCCATCAACCCAAACGAGAAACAAAACTCCGATTCTAACCATATTAATGGAAGGTGTTGGCCTTAATATTTTGTAAGGGGTTTTGGGTCTCATCTTTTCTAAGCACATTCATGACATATGTCATGACTAACGATTTCCTTAATAAAGTATGTATGTGACTTAAGTTATCAAGTCTCATTAATTGAATTAGGAACCGGATTTCCTAATTCTAATTTCATACTTTATTAAAGGAATTATTTTGGGAAACAATTTCCTAAATTGTCATAATCAATTTCGGAAATAATATGTTTAAGACTTTGATTTCTCTAAATCAAATCTTATTAAATTAAGAGACAATTCCCTTAATTCAACCACATATTATTTTCATGAAAATCTCATTTAAGAAAACTCTATAGGAAACCATTTTCCTAATTAATTTTGGAGACAACAATATGTAAGAGCATCACCTCTTAAATCATATTTTATTTATGGATTTAATTAATTATAACAAATCATTTTCTAAGGGTGGCTCCCCGAGGCTCAGATACCCAAAGAAAAGTAATTTGTCGCAAATCCAATTTGGTCCGCTTCGGAAGCGCCACCAAATTAAACATGACAATTTCAATTTAAAATTGGGAAATTATAATAACTAACTTTAATTTGGGTGGCTCCCCGAGGAACTCCCCAAAGTAAAGAATTTTGTTAATAATTTAATCCCAATTTGAATTTAATTGTCAATTAACGTTCCATAAATTTGTCTAGACTTTCTTGAAAGAATGTGCCCAAAATCGCGAGATTTCAAAATAGTTTTTCAGAATAATTGTAAGTTTTTGGTACAAAGAAAACTTACATATTTTTAAAATTGGAAAATTTCTAAAATAGAAAAATTTCCAAAATTGGAAAATTTCCAAAGATGGGAAGTTTTCACAATTATTATAAAATTTCAGAGACTAGGACATTTCAAACGTTTGCGAAATTTCATGAGGATTTCCAAACTTCGAAATTCCTAAATCTAAAATTTATTATAATTGGAAAGTTTCCATAATTGAAAAAATTTTCCGAAATTGAGATCATGACAAAGTGTTCCGCAAAACAATTATATGATTATGTCGAACACTAACCGGCTCTGATACCACTGTTAGGACCGGGTGCATGTCGACAAGGATACAGGTTCGTAAAATTTTAAATTTTTACGTGCAGCGGAAGAATTAGCATAAAATAATTTCCTAAATTATTTTAACCACGTATCTAGCATGCAACCTTATGATGTGTTGACATAATCATAAATAAAAACTTTGCGGAAAAGTAAACTAATTTACTAAGTACCTCTCGTAACTCGAAGTAAGGGACGAGATCCAACCGTAGCGTCCCTTGGAAGCTCCGCCTCTATTCGCGTCCACGCCGAGTTCTCTTCGGGATGACTTCACAAAGTCACGAGTTTTGTGCCAACGAGAACTACTAGATTCTCTAAAGGCACAAGTAGAAGTTCAAGAGAAAAGATAGGAAACCCACTACCAAGAATCGGAATCCAAATTCCGAGAAGGAAGGAGAGGTGATCCGCTTCTTCTTCTTCTTGGTTGGCTTCTCCTTCTTCTTGATGGCTCACGGCAACCTCAAGGGAGGTTGAGGTTGCGCTGGCCCTAGCTTGGACAAGGGGCGCCGGCCCTAGCTTGGAAGATGGGCGCCGCCCTAGCTTGGGAGAGGGAAGAAGAGAATAAGAGAGAGAGAGAGAGGAAGCTACTAATCTCTTGATTACTCAATTGGAATTAAGGGCTTGCCTTTGGTTCCTTTATATAGTAGCATCTCCCTTGCCAAGTCTCCCTCTTAACGGAATTTTCATAACAAATTTATCCTATAAATTCTCTTATGAATTATTCCGTTTAAACCAAGTTTTATTATAACTAATTTTATAATAAAACTATTACTTCTCTCTTTTAATTATGGAATAAAATTTTGTATAAAATTTTCTTATCATCGATAAATCAATTCATAATTGATTTTATAAATTAAAATTAAACCAATTCATGGTTCATTTTAATTTCCATAAAAAGAATAAATTTCTACAAATTTATTTATAAATCTCTTTATATAAATTTCTTTATATATATCAATTTATTTATCCATAATTCATAAAACAAATCGCGCTAGATTTATTTTATTAATTAAACCAATTAAATTGGTTTATTCCCTTTTTAATGGTCGGCCAAACCAAGAGGGTGGACACCCTCTTTGGCCGGCCAAACCAAGCCGATTCCATCGCGAATTAAACTCATTTAATTCGCCCATTAAGCCTTCAAAAGACTTAGCCATTTTAAGTTTCCGTTGCGCCTCTGATTAACTCAGATTCGACTTATTTCTCTTGATCGGAAAATCCAATTTTCAACTCGTTTTAAATCCCTCGGATTACTCGTAGTGCGTGTGACTAAATAGGCTTTCGATTTATGTTGGCCGTCTATAATCAATCTAATTATAGAACGATCATGAGTGGCACCTAGTAGTACATCATGACCCCCAATTAATCGAAAGATCAACGGTTGACCTCAGAAGTAATTCTGAAACCCTTCAGCAGCTCTAATGAATCGTGCCCCATTCCCTTCACCATCTTATACCCACTTGGTTCAGGACATGGTCTGTTTGTGTCAGTCCCCACTAGACTGACTACGTCACACCTAGCCCAAGTAGTGTCTTTCTCGTCCATTGGATTTCTAATTACTCTCATGTATTTAAGAGACTCGCACTCTAAACATGATATACTCTGGCCAGAGGTTTTTGAGTAACAATCCGACGATAGGCCAGGGTATACATCTCCTTGCAAGGAGTGGTGAATCCTTTGTAGGCTGTTCAAACATCTTCGGGCACTTCGGCTCATACTCAATCATCCTGGGTCCACACCTCCTTGGAGATGCTTGCTTAAGATGTTAAAGTATAAGCCTCCATGACCAAGATGACTTGAACACCGCAAGTCAAAGGAACATCGCACTTAAGCTGCAGTAAGAACTTCATTGACATATCTATATAGATAACCATATGAAGTTTTACAGCTAGTCACTCCAATGAACTAGTTCCCTTATCTAGCATCCATGTTTATCTCCGGACATCCCAATGTCACCAGCCAGTGAGAATCAGCTGATTAGAGAATAACCCATGCTAGTCTCAACAGAATTGATAGTGTCCGTATTTATCAATTCATTGACTAGGGATATTTTCAATACTTCACAATTGCACATTTAGAGATAATCACTAGTTGTGATCCCATCACAAATTCTCTTATGCTGTGGATTGTATTGCGGACATTCAGTAGATGAGTTTAAGATCCCAATCAAATACACAAATATGTATACTCAAATAGTGAATTATCATTTATTAAAATAAATGTTTGCAATCATAAGGCGATTGCCTTAGGACACTTCTCTCATATCACTAACAGGGTAGGCCTGGTCGTGGTGCTACGAATGCCCGATCAGGAGGAGTATAACCTCCTACCATCTCGTGGTGTTGCGGATGCCCGACTAGGATGTGCATAACCTCCTACCATCTCGTAGTGTTGCGGATGCCCGAGATGGGTAGGCCTGGTCGTGGTGTTGCAGATGCCCGAACAGGAGGAACATAATCTCCTACCATCTCGTGGTGCTGCGGATGCCCGAGATGAGTAGGCCTGGTCGTGGGGCTGCGAATGCCCGACCGGGAGGAGCATAACCTCCTACCATCTCGTGATGTTGCGGATGCTCGAGATGGGTAGGCCTGGTCGTGATGTTGTGGATGCTCGACCGGGAGGTGTTGAAACCCGGATGGCTAGAAAGGGGGGTGAATATAGCCAAATACTTGGACTTTAAACTTTTCAAACTTCTGCACTCAATTTGTTAGTAGCACAGCGGAAGAGATAAAGAAAACAGAGAAGTGCAGAAATGCAGGAAACAAAAACAACTAGAACAAACAAACAAGATCGCTAACAAGGAGGGTTTACAAGGTTCGGGGATAACTTGTCCCTACTCCTTGGCGTGCCCTTAAGGTGGGCGATCCCTTGATCATCGGCAGATCAAGCCCCGGTTAACACAGGATAGAAAGCAACCTCCTTCTCGGTGGAGTAACCTCTCCACAGCGTTTCAATCAATGATATGGTTTTAAGCACAATGAAACACAAGAAAGATCTTACTTAGCACTTAGCAAAGACAAGAACACAGCAAGCTTCTCCGAAGCTCCACCCAGCGACGATCTCACGCAAGAACCCTTTCTTCGTGTCTTCTCGCTGTTGGACTCTAAGCCTCTTGTTCCTTCCTCCAGGTACTCAAGCAAGGGATGATTGCTTCAGGATTGCAGTAGCTTGCTCAAGATGATAGAACTCAAGAACACGCAAGCGAGTTGTGGAAAAACACAAAGGCGCAACAAGAACTCAAGCCAGAAACTGTATTTGCGAACTCTGCTTCAACGAAGCTTTCTTGCGCCCTTTTGTTTCTGCACTCAGCACCAGGTGACACCATCTCCTGCAGCCTCCAGCTGCTCACCTGACAACGCCAGCTACCACTGAGCTCTCCCTGGACTCCCTGAGCTTCCCTCAGCCAAGCTCCAGTCAGCAGCTCCAGTCTGCAACTCCAGCCGTTGCAACCTGAGATGGAAAACGGGCAAACCTGCTCCAAGGAAAGGCCTCCATTGACTCTCCTTGAGTGTTTGAATCCTTCCCTATCACCTGCAGCATAATCAAAGTGTTAGGACAGCATATCAAGCAGCAAATCATGTATCAGATGTTAAGCGCAGAGAATTGGATACGGTCAGACGCGATCAGAGCGTCTGACAGTGCAATTTGAATTAAAGTGATCGGTCACCGGATCAATCCAGGGCTTATGGGTCGGTCACCAGACCGATCCACCGCTTTGCTGGGACTCCCAGCTCTCGCGGAGACACAAGCCTGATTGGTCACCAGACCGATCAGAGTGAAGCCTGATTAGTCACCAGACCGATCAGGTAGCTCCCTGTCCGATAAGGCCACAGCCAGATCGGTCCACGTCTGAGTGAACAGTAACTGCGGAAATCAAATCCTAAGTCGTGGTTCGGTCACCAGACCGTTCAGGAGCTGATCAGCGGGGGAACTCAACTCACTGTTTGCTCCCTGTTTGGTCACCAGACCGATCAGGAGCAAGGCAGTGAGTGAACTGCCTGCTCCTTGATCGGTCACTGGACCGATCAGGAGCCAAGCAACGAGGCAACGGCCTTCTCCCTGATCGATCACCAGACCGATCAGGAGCCACACAGTAGGTTCCCAACCTCACTGTGTGCTCCCTGATCGGTCACCAGACCGATCATTCATCGCTGGATCGGTCACCAGACCGATCCACAAAGGAGCAGCGTGCCAATATCCCTGATCGGTCACCAGACCGATCCAGGGACTCAAACCTAGCCCTCTAAGCTAGGGTTTCATCCACCTTAGCCCTCTAAGCTAAGGATTTTTCACCTAACTCTCCAAGTTGGGAATTTTCACCTAACCCTCCAAGTTAGGACTTTTCACCTAGCCTCCAAGCTAGGACTTTTCACCCAACCCTTCTGAATTAGGACTTTTCCAGACCTAGCCCTCCAAGCTAGGACCTGACCCTCCAAGCCAGGACATTTTCACCTAACTCTCCAAGATGGGAATTTTCACCTAACCCTCCAAGTTAGGACTTTTCACCTAGCCCTCCAAGCTAGGACTTTTCACCCACCTCTTCCGAATTAGGACTTTTCCAATACCTAGCTCTCCAAGCTAGGATTTCCATACCATGCCTAATCCCCGATCAGTACTTAACCATAATCATAATCATCCATCTAAACTAAAATCGGTGTCAACACCAAAACAACAATCAGGGTCAGACTGCATCAACAATCTCTGTAACGCCCGCTTTTTTTTTTTCATAAGCGGCGTTACGTTAACATGCTTAGGGCATGTAGACATCATAAGGCAGCGGAATAACTTTAACTTATACATGCCCTGTTACCATTCTTAACTTAATGACTTAGGAACCTTAGCATATCAACTTTGAACTTAAGCATCATATCATATCATGTCATACGTAACATCATATCATAAGGTTCCACAGGTCATTATTCAGACATATAAGTAACCAAGGTGAAGTTCTAGCATAAACCGTAAACATAAAGTTTCCTGGGCCAAGTCACTACTACACACATGCGTTCTTGCCCTCCTGCTGCTTCCTTCATTGTCCCCTTGAATGATCTGCGGTATAAGGAAATAAGACTATTAGCACACAGGCTTAGTAAGGCTCTTTCCTACTCACAAAACCATTCATCATTCATCATCTCATAATGAGCACATAAAACATTAACATACTTGGTGCTCTACTTGGAACATAACATCTTACATCACTTATCGTATACATAGCATGGCATGAACATAAACATAGTAGACATTCTAAGCATGGCATAATTCATGGCATAAATCATAAACATAGTAGCATGGCATCTTTCATGGCATAAATCATAAACATAGTAGCATGACATCTTTCATGGCATAAATCATAAACATGGTAGCATGGCATAATACCTATCATAGCATATGAACATCTTCCTAATATAATCATGGCATAGATCATTCATTCTCATGCATACTTCTTAACATGAAACGTAAGCATATCATCTTATCAACATAGCATAATGCATAGCATGAATGGATGCATGAGTGGAATGCATATACATAAGGGATGCTTAACTTTTAAAACATACTTTTAATTTGCTTAAACATAATCATCATAACATCATTTGGGGTCCCCGGCTTGTACCACATACATACATCATAGCGCGTATCCCTAGTAGATCCGAGGTAGCTAGCCCCGACCTACTAGGGTAAGGACAGCATAATCGGTAGTCCCCGAACCGAGGCGCTTCTTAAGGAGCCCATCCCTGTTGCACAGCTCCGGTAGTGCCAGAACCGTGGACAGCTACAGTAGTCCAAAATCGGGGCGTTCTTAAGGTGCCCATCCCTTGGACCCATACTTCGGTCCGGTACAAGCCCATACATAAAGTAAAATACTTTTCATGCTTCATCATTCATATGGCATTCATGGCATACTTATCATAGCATAACTTGTTACGGCTCGACCCGTCTACCGGCCCATTTACCGGTCCTCTCGACCGTCGTACCGTCGACCATCGACCGTGCCGTTTAGCATATTTATGCCTTAAAGGCATAAGCATCATCTTTCATTCATCATACTTGTCATTCATCATTTTCATTCTTAGACATGGTGTGTGTACACATCATTCATAGAGCATGGCATACATTCGTATACATGGCATATCATTCATAACATGGCATATCATTCATAAACATGGCATATCATGCATAACCATGGCATATCATTCATAATCATGGCATATCATTCGTAAACATGGCATATCATTCATAACATGGTATATCATTCATAACATAGCATATCATTCATAAACATGGCATATCATTCATAAACATGGCATATCATTCATAACATGGCATATCATTCATAAACATGGCATATCATCAAACATGGCATATCATTCCCTAAACATGGCATATCATTCGTAAACATGGCATATCATTCATAACATGGCATATCATTCATAACATATCATATCATTCATAAACATGGCATATCATTCATAAACATGGCAACACATAAACATAAGTTGAAGTTAAAGACTCAACCCTACCCTTGGGTCCTTGGGGTTGGCCGAACCATATGGGGCCTCTAGGGTACCCCAAAAATTCCCAAAAATTGTACTTAACCTTTACAAATCATAAGGGAACATTAAATAGCATTATCATGATTTTTAGCATAATTATAGACCTTTAACACATGCTGGCCGAAACCCTTAAACTCAGGGTCCTCAGTTTTGTTTCTTTCATGTTGGTCGAAACCCTGGGTGTCCTAGGGTACTCCAAAAATTCCCAAAAATTATACTTAACTTCTAAACATCATAAGGGAACATCAAATAACATTATCATGATTTTTAACATATTTATAGACATTTAAATCATGGTGGCCGAAACCCATAAACATAGGGACCTTGGTTTTGCCCCTTCCATGTTGGCCAAAAACCTAGAGTGTCCTAGGGTACTCCACAAATTCCCAAAAATTATACTTAACTTCTAAACATCATAAGGGAACATTAAATAATATTATCATGATTTTTAACATATTTCTAGACATTTAAAACATAGTGTCCGAAACCCTTGAACTTAAGGTTCTGGGTTTTGCTTCTTTCATGTTGGCCGAGACCCTAGGGTGTCCTAGGGTACTCCAAAAATTCCCAAAAATTACACTTAACTTCTAAAAATCATAAGGGAACATTAAATAACATTATCATGATTTTTAACATATTTCTAGACATTTAAAACATAGTGGCCGAAACCCTTGAACTTAAGGTTCTGGGTTTTGCTTCTTTCATGTTGGCCGAGACCCTAGAGTGTCCTAGGGTACTCCAAAAATTCCCAAAAATTACACTTAACTTATAAAAATAATAAGGGAACATTAAATAACATTATCATGATTTTTAACATATTTCTAGACATTTAAAACATAGTGGCCGAAACCCTTGAACTTAAGGTTCTGGGTTTTGCTTCTTTCATGTTGGCCGAGACCCTAGAGTGTCCTAGGGTACTCCAAAAATTCCCAAAAATTACAATTAACTTCTAAACATCATAAGGGAACACTAAATAACATTATCATGATTTTTAGAATAATTATGGACCTTTAAAACATGCTGGCCGAAACCTTTGAACATAGGAACCTTGATTTTGTTTCCCTTCAACATTAAATCCGAAAACTAACCCATATATCATGCCAAAAATCATGGAAATCATAGGTAACTATTATACCACAGGTGAGGGAGTCTTACCTTGGGGTTTCTAAATTTTTAGACCTTGGATGGAAAGAAGGAAGAAGACTTGATGTCTCTTGACCACACCTAGTCCTTGGATCCTTGTAAGAACTTTAGATCTTGGGAGATGGAGCCTTGGTGGAAACTTTTCCAAGGGGAACTCTTCCTTAGAATTTCGGCTAGAATGAGGAGGGAGGAGGGGAGCAAATGCACTTGATGGTGAAGAGAAGTAACCCCCCAAACCCCCTCTTTATAGCTCCCTTAAAGAGGCAAATGAAGAGTCTCTCCATGACCCTTCATCTCCTTCTACTTCTTAACTAACCTCCACTTCATTTACTCATAAGTATTCCTTGCTAGGTGAGTTGGTTAAAGCATTCATGGCAATCCTTGGCCCATGCACCTTTATTTTTATTTTATTTTTCATTTTATTTAAACCTTTTCCTCCAATTTTCGAAAGTTCCCTTTTATTTCGAAAATTCTCCAAAAATCACCCATAATTATGCCAATATTCCTAAATAAAATTCTTTTATATTTATATTAATTTTACCTAATTTATATTAATTTTACCTAATTAATCCCCATTTTTGGAGCCCATTTAAAGCTCATTAGTACCTAATTTCTCCATTAAAATAGAAAAATTAGGCTAAGACTTACCCATAATTATGCTAATATGCCTAATTAAATCCTATTTATATTTATACTAATTATTACCGAAATCTACCTATAATCCTGGTACTAAAAAGCCCACATAAAGCCCATTAGTACTTAGTTTTCTCAATTTAAATGAGAAAACATGGATTTTCTAGACCAAAGTTCTCCTTAATATTTCTAGGTCCCTTGGAAAATTATTTAAACATGCTTAATATTTTAGGAAAATATTAAGAGAATTTTCCGGGTCGTTACAATCTCCCCCTTTTTGTTGTTTGACAACCCGATTTTAAGTTTAGAGATTTTTCAATCAATTTCCTCAAATTCAGAATCATAGGGGAATCAAGATCCTCCCCCTACAACATAATCATCCTAAACTTAACCAACCACACTCTCCCCCTTTGTCGAACACCGAAAAGAGTCTAGAGGGGCCGTTAAGATTAACCATACTCCCCCTCAACCCTAGGGGTATCCCAAAACAACAAAGATTGGATGTAATTTTGGAAAACATATGACATCATGTGATAAGATAGATCAAGATATAGCAATCACATGCAGCATATGAACATGGCATCATAAGTATAAACATAGCAATATAGAATGAGGCATATAGACAGATAGTAATCATGTAAACACATATAAGCCAACATCCTAAGCATGATAAGGCAAATGCAAAATATCAAATGATACATCATCCAGCAAAATCAAGTCATAGTCAAGTCATCAAAACCAAACAACGAAACAAATGCATACAAGTGCATCGAAGTCAGAGCACGTGTGGCAAACGGCCATAAAAGTCAAATCAGAGCATACAGCTCGAAAGTCAGACAATCCAGGTGAGCAGAAAGACAAATACAAACAGCCACAAAATGTATCAGTCATCAGCGGGGGTGTCAGCCTGCATCGGATCAACCAGCGTGTCATCAGCATCCATGGACCCAGGCACAGCACTACCGGAGGGCGCATCCCCAAGAAAAGTATGTCGACGCCACTCACCGTACCAGGTCTGCTACAGTGTCTGGACTCCAGAGACAACGGACTCCACCCCAGTCAGTCTGTGATCGAAGGAGCGAAAATCCGACCGAATCTCCTCGCGCCAGGTCTCCCTCAAATGAATGTCCTCCTGCAGAGTCCGGTCCAGCTCTGAGAGCTGCCAGCGAAGATCTGGCTCGGGCTCGTCATCGTAATCAGCAGCAGCGGGGGCCTCTGGATGCGCAGCAGCATCTGCTGGCGCCTGAATCTGTCAACCTCCCCTCGGTAGCTCACCAAGACCCCTACCATCCTTCCAAACCAACGCCCGATCATGCTCTCTAACAATGATGCCGGACTTGACAAATTCCCGCTGACCAAGTCTGCAATATTCTTTCACCATGGGCACTATCCTGCCTTTGGTGACATTAACACCAACTGACATAAGCCAATCGGTGATGACATGACCAAATGGCATATAGACCGTGCGACGGCTCTGCTCACGATAGGATAAAATGGACTGGAAGATGCTCTCCATAATATCGAAGTCCAAGCGGCGGTGCATGCCGTAGAGCATAAGGCAATGATAGGGTCGAATCTCAGCTAAGGGCTTGGAAGTGATTAGAAGGATACAGTTTGTGATAATCTTGAATAAGATGTAATCAATAGGAGACAGACGTAGAGCTGCAAAGGTCGGAAAATCAGGACCCAACTCATCAAAACCGGCTGGGCGGGGATGACCAAAGAAGTGCTGATAGATGCCTTCGGGAGTAACACCCGCAAAAGGTGCCAATAAAGGATCAGGAAGCTCGAGGTAGATCGAATACAGATTTGGTGATCGTCGACCACCCAAATACTCTGCTAAAATCTCGTAAGAAAAATCAAGGTTCCTCTTGGCGACTCGAGTGGTGAACTCAAAGCCCCCTGAGGACCCTACTGAAGATTGTTGTAAAATTCGGAGACGAGGTCATAATTGATAGGTCTCTCCAGAGAGAGGAGAAAGCCAAGATTGTAAAAGGTGACTATCTCAATGATAGAGGGGCAGTGCTCAGATAGAAATGGAACGTCGATTGATCGGCAGGGAAGTAGCTTAAAGGTGTGGGATTGGAATGCCTGTTCACAGGCAGCATTGGGAAATCGAGAGTTCGAGGAAGGCTGAGGCCTTCTGGAGGGCGCAGATTATGAAGGGGTTTTGCCCCTCGAGCTTCCCTCTGCGGGTTCTTTTCCCTTAGAAGATTTTCTAAAGATTTGAAGAAATCATGAAGATAGATTTGATCATGGCACAGGATAATCAAGTGAGCAAGGTCGAATTGATCATGAGAGGATAGATTTAATCAAAGACAGGGCAAAGAATGGTCATGACAGATCAAAAGATTACAAATGTAAGAATTGATCAAAAGTCAACCAACATAGAGATATGATATAGTTTAGGTCATGGCATAAGCAAGGTCACGGCACAACACAAGAACACCAAAAGAAAGACCATGATTAGCGCAAATACACACACCATGAACTGATCTGCAAGGAAAACTAAATCAAAAACTCACTTTGGCGCCATTGATGGAGTGCTTGAAGGTTGGAAGAGAAGTCTTGCACAGGAAGAGGCTCTCGGCGCAACACAGATGAGCAAGTAAACTTTCAGCGAGAAAGACACTCGCAGGAAGAGGGAAGAGCTTGTAGAAACCCTTCTCAGGATCGCACACACAGCGCAAGAGGGATGAAGACGCAGGAAGAGGACTCACGCACAACAGAAGGATGCGCAAGGGAGAGTTTTCGGCGCTAGGGTTCAGCAATGAAGGGTTTTGGAAGAGTTAATCGGTTGGTGGAGCGGTCCACCAACCGAAATTAAATGCAGTTAAACGGATCACCGTTCGATCTGGACACGCCCAGACCGATCAGGCTCCAGCCTGATCGGACTGGCCTGGTCCTAATCGGTCGGGCGACCGATCAAGTTGGCTCCTGATCGATCGGCTGATCGATCAGGAAACGAACAGTAGGGTCAGATGATTTTCGAAAAGCCCTCCTGATCGGTCTCTGGACCGATCATGACAAGGTGCCAGATCGGTCTGGGGACCGATCCAGGCTAGCACAGAATATTTACCCGAGAGTTCGCAAAGTCTCTGCTGATCCCTCTGATCGGTCTGTGGACCGATCAACTCAGGAGGGAGCCAGATCGGTCCGGGGACCGATCAGCCCAACTCCTGATCGGTTCGGTGATCGATCAGGGTTCCTGATACGATCTGAAACTTTCAGTTTCAGACTTTCACACGATTTTTGAAGAAATCTATGAAGAATATCGATCTTGGAAGTGATTTCTTGACTAAGATTGATCCCTGAACAAGGATCAAAGATCCTTATAGGTTCAACAATCACTTTGCTCCACCCAAGTGGAGTCAAACTCAATCAACAATCATCCAATCAATTTCAACCAAGTTTGTATCACATCCATGTTTCCAATTAAGTTTCCTTGATTGGAATGTCCAAGTATGATCATGGAGCCAAATACACATATGTTATGCATCGGTTTTCCCCATACTTGGTCACCGAAGTGATTTTTATCTCGTCAACTTAATTTCTCAAGGGATGCATTGACATTTTGAGAAATTGAGTCGATCCTAACATCTCACCCCATTTCTAGCAAACAAAAATGTTTTGGTAAACCTTATAGTTTGTGTGAGATGTTCCCAAAGTTACCCAATTGTTTCCCAACAATTAGAAATCACCATGAAGGGTTTTGAATGCATTTTGATGTTTATGAAGCGCGACACATTCCCAACTCCCTTCTTAAGAAGCTAAACTCATTTTCGGGGAGTGGTTTAGTGAAAATGTCCACTAAATTTGATTTGGACTCTACATATGAGAGTACAACATCTCCTCTAGCAACATGATCTCTAATGAAATGGTGACGCACTTCAATATGCTTGGTCCTAGAATGATGGACTGAATTCTTAGTTAGGTTAATTGTGATAATGTTATCACATAACACTTGCACACTTTTGTAACACAATCCATAGTCCTCTAAAGTATGTATCATCCACAACAATTGCGATACGCTCTCTCCCATAGCAATATATTCTACCTCGGTCGTGGAGAGAGCAACACAATGTTGCTTCCGACTTGACCAACTTACTAAGGACGAACCTAAGAATTGGCAACCCCCACTTGTACTTTTCCGGTCCAACTTACATCCAGTGTAGCCGGAATCCGTATAGCCAATTAAATCAAATGATTCAGTACGGGGGTACCATAGACCGACTCCAATTGTGCCTTTGAGATATCTCAAAATTCGCTTAACAGCGATTAAGTGAGATTCCTTGGCACAAAATTGATACCTAGTGCACATACCCACAGCGAAAAGAATATCAGGTCGACTAGCTGTGAGGTATAGCAAACTACCTATCATGTTTCGATATTGAGTCAAATCAACGAGTTTACCACTCTCATCATTGTCTAATCTTGTATTTTTAGCCATGGGAGTGGTCACCTCTTTTGAATCACTCATATTGAATTTCCGAAGCATTTCTTGTGTATACTTTGATTGGTGCACATGGATCTCATCTCGGGTTTGCTTGATTTCGAGTCCAAGGAAGAAAGTCAACTCTCCCACTAGACTCATTTCAAATTCACTCTCCATGTGTCCAATGAACTTATTTAAATAACCCTTATTATTTGAGCCACAAATTATGTCATCGACATATACTTGGGCTACAAAAATATTGTCACCATCTCTACGTAGAAATAGTGTAGGGTCTATTTGGCCTCTAACGAAGCCTTTCTCGATTAAGAATGTCGACAACCGCTCATACCAAGCCCGGGGTGCTTGTTTAAGGCCATATAGTGCCTTTTTGAGCTTGTACACGTGATTTGGAAATTCGGTATTCTCAAACCCTGGAGGTTGTTCGACATAGACCTCTTCTCTAATCAAACCATTTAGAAAGGTCGATTTTACATCCATTTGGTATAATTTGAAGCCACGATGTGCTGCAAATGCAAGCATCAATCGAATGGATTATAATCGTACCACGGGAGCATAGGTCTCATCATAATCAAGGCCTTCAACTTGACTATAGCCCTTGGCTACTAAGCGTGCCTTGTTTCTAATGATTTCTCCCTTATGGTTTAATTTGTTTTTGAAGACCCATTTAGTCCCAATAATGGTGGTCTTCTTAGGTCTAGGGACTAAGTCCCAAACTTGACTCCTTTCGAATTGACCTAGTTCATCTTGCATTGCAATGATCCAATCGGGATCATTTAATGCTTCATCAATTTTTCTAGGTTCAATTTCGGAAATTAGGGCAACTTCATTAGCCTCATTCCGGAAGAATGATCTAATTCTAACCCCATGGTGGATGTCTCCAACAATTTGGTCTTGGGGATGACTAGAGCTAATCTAGTCTGCCTTGGTGTTGGTGGTGCTTCTTGAATGGGTTCACTAGACACAAGATCAACCTCAGGATCCGGTTGATCTATGGATTGTCTAGGCTCACCGTCATCGGATTCATCACCATTAACAACATTCGGACTTTCATTCAAACTTAGTCTCCTAAGTTCGAATTGGACTTCATCTTCTGGTTGACCATTGGCTTTTGGAATTTCTTCAAAGACAACATCAGAAGACTCTTCAACTAATCTAGACTTCTTGTTGTAGACTCGGTAGGCTTTACTAACGAGAGAATACTCGACTAGTATCCCTTCATCAGCCTTTGCCATGAACTTTCCAAGGTGGTCCTTGGTGTTTAGGATGAACACCTTACAACCAAACACCCTAAGGTGTTTAACCATAGGTGGTTTCCCAAACCAAAGCTCATGGGGAGTCTTTCCTAAAAACCTATGGATGAGGACCCGGTTTTGCACATAGCAAGCTGTATTTACAGCTTCAGCCCATAAGTAACTCGGTAGTGAGTACTCATTAAGCATGCTTCGTGCAGCCTCTTGTAGAACATGGTTCTTCCTCTCTACAACACCATTTTGTTGTGGTGTTCTAGGAGTGGAGAACTCATGCTTATAACCTCTATCTTGATAAAATTCTAAAAACCTTTGATTTTGAAATTCACCTCCATGATCACTTCTAATTGTCTTAATGGTTGATGATTTTTCATTTTCGACTCTTCTACAAAAAGAAATGAAAACATTTAAGGTTTGGTCCTTATATTTTAAAAAGTAAGTCCATGTATATCTAGTAAAATCATCAATGATAACAAAGCAATACCTACTTCCATTCAATGATATGATAGTACTATAATCAAATAAATCCATGTGAAGTAAATCTAAAGCGGTAGATGTACTTACAGTGCTTTTACCTTTATGTGCAGATTTTGTTTGCTTACCCATTTGACATGCATCACAAAGTTTGTCTTTTTCATACTTGATGCTTGGTAAGCCACGAACTAATCCCTTGTTGGCCAACTTCCGGATGTTCTTCATGTTCACATGTGCTAACCTCCGGTGCCAAAGGGTGGACTCTTCTTCTTTTTACATGAGACACTTAGCAAAAACATTAGTAGGACTTTTAAATGAAACTTGATAAATATTGTCTACTCTTGTTCCTACTAGTACCGTGTCCAAGGTGTCATGTTGTCTAACTAGACATTGACTTGGTTGAAAATCAATTGTGTAACCCGTGTCACACAATTGACTGACACTTAGGAGATTAAATGTCATCCCCTTGACTAGAAGGACATTTGAAATTCTAAGACATTCGGATATTTGAATGTCTCCTATTCCTATGACCTTAAGACTATCATTGTTATCAAATGAAACATTACCTCTACTTTTCTTGTGAAGTGTGGTAAATAATGATCTATCCCCGGTCATGTGTTTGGAGCATTCACTATCAACGAACCAAGTTGATAGATGCTCCCCCTCAATCATAACCTACACAATTCGAAAAATAGAAGTTTTAGGTACCCAAACCTTGGGACCTAAAGCACCAACTAAACAAGACTTTGGCACCCATGCCTTGACAGCTTTCTTTTGAACCCTAGGTGTCTTAGATTGTCTCATATCAGTCCTAGACATAAGGGACACAAATGAAGGTTCTTTAGGTCGGTAACCAATACCGGCCCTATTGTAGACTGTCCTTTGGACATTCAAGATCATGTCTAGAGTCTTAGAGCTAGTTGAGAACTTCTCAAGAATATTCTTGAGTTTCTCAACTTCACTCTTCAATGATTTGTTTTCTTCTACTAGCAAATCATCATGCAAATCATTTACATCCTCAACCTTAGAGGATTTCAAATTTTCAACCTCAAGTTTCAATGATTTAATTTCATCCTCTAGCATTTCAACATGCAAGTCATCTACGTTATCATCCCTAGATACTTTCAATTGTTCAATTTCCAATTGCAATGTTTTAACCTTACTTTTTGACTTCTTTAACATATTGGTTAAACATGCAATAGCTCTATAACATTTCTCAAGTTCGGGAGAAGTTACCTCTTCATCATCCGAAGATGATGAAGCCGCGTTTGAGGAGTTGGATGATTCATCACTGCTTTCCTCTCCAAGAGCCATGAGTGTCACATGCCTTGTGCTCTTCTCCTCCTTCTCTTCATCGGATGAGCTTGAGGTGGATTCATCCCAAGTGGCCTTCAAGGCTTTCTTCTTCTTCTTGGATTTTTCTTCTTTCTTTTTGGATTTCTTCTCCTTCTTCTTTAGCTTCGGGCATTCATTCTTGAAATGTCCTTTCCTACCACACTCATAGCAAGAAGCATTAGACTTATCAACTTTAACTTCACTAGAGTTACCTTTACTCTTGAAGCGTCGACCCCTTCTCATCATCCTTCGTACAAAATTCGTCATCTCGGAGGATGAAGAGCCGCTACCATCTTCCTCGGAATCAGACTCGGATTCGGAAGAGGATGAAGATGAAGAGACTTCCTTCTCCTTCTTCTTCTCCTTCTTCTTCTTGTTGGATCGATCCCCTGCAACTAAGGCAATCCCCTTCTCCTTAGGGCCTTTGTTAGCCATTTCATGCAATTCCATTTCACAAAACAAATCATCTAACTTAACAATTGATAAGTCCTTGGAGACTTTGTACGCATCCACCATGGATGACCACAAAGCGTTCCTTGGAAATGCTTTTAGTACATACCTCACAAGGTCGCGATTCTCGACCTTTTCATCAATCGAATGAAACACATTGAGGACTTCCTTGAACCGGCTATGTAACTCACATATCGTTTCATTCTCCTTCATGGAAAGATTTTGAAGTTGATTGAGGAACAAGTCCCTCTTGGCAATTGTTGAATTTCAGGTGCCCTCATGGAGTTCGATGAGCTTGTTCCACAAGTCCTTTGCACTTGTGAAAGGACCAACCTTGATGAGTTGATCTTTGTTCATGCCGCATTGTAGAGTGACAACCGCCTTCGTGTCGGCTTCACTCTTTCGAGTTTGTTCGGCCGTCCACCGCCACGATTCAAGTTCCTTGCCTTCATCATCCTTTGGAGGGGTGAAGCCCTCCTTCACCACGAACCAAGTGTTGATGTCCATCTTCAAATAATACTCCAACTTTGATCTCCAATATTGAAAATCAGCGCCATCAAAGAAAGGAGGTCGGGTGGTGCTAAAGCCTTCTCTCAACGCCATGGATGATAGCTCTCGGTTGTTAATCTGCAAAAATAGAGCCCCAAGCTCTGATACCACTTGTTGGAACCCTGATGGCTAGAGAGGGGGGTGAATATAGCCAAACACTTGGACTTTAAGCTTTTCAAACTTCTGCACTCAATTTATTAGTAGCACAGCGGAAGAGATAAAGAAAATAGAGAAGTGCAGAAATGCAGGAAACAAAAACAACTAGAACAAACAAACAAGATCGCTAACAAGGAGGGTTTACAAGGTTCGGGGATAACTTGCCCCTACTCCTTGGCGTGCCCTTAAGGTGGGCGATCCCTTGATCGTCGGCAGATCAAGCCCTGGTTAACACGGATAGAAAGCAACCTCCTTCTCGGTTGAGTAACCTCTCCACAACGTTTCAATCAATGATATGGTTTTAAGCACAATGAAACACAACAAAGATCTTACTAAGCACTTAGCAAAGACAAGAACACAGCAAGCTTCTCCCGAGCTCCACCCAGCGACGATCTCACGCAAGAACCCTTTCTTCGTGTCTTCTCGCTGTTGGACTCTAAGCCTCTTGTTCCTTCCTCCAGGTGCTCAAGCAAGGGATGATTGCTTCAGGATTGCAGTAGCTTGCTCAAGATGATAGAACTCAAGAATACGCAAGCGAGTTGTGGAAAAACACAAAGGTGCAACAAGAACTCAAGCCAGAAACAGTATTTGCGAACTCTGCTTCAACGAAGCTTTCTTGTGCTCTTTTGTTTCTCCACTCAGCACCAGGTGACACCATCTCCTGCAGCCTCCAGCTGCTCACCTGCCAATGCCTGCTACCACTGAGCTCTCCCTGGACTCCCTGAGCTTCCCTCAGCCAAGCTCCAATCAGCAGCTCCAGTCTGCAGCTCCGGCCGTTGCAACCTGAGATGGAAAACTGACAAACCTGCTCCAAGGAAAGGCCTCCATTGACTCTCCTTGAGTGTTTGAATCCTTCCTGTCACCTGTAGCTTAATCAGAGTGTTAGGACAGCATATCAAGCAGCAAATCATGTATCAGATGTTAAGCGCAGAGAATCGGATACGGTCAGACACGATCAGAGCGTCTGACAGTGCAATTTGAATTAAAGTGATCGGTCACCGGACCGATCCAGGGCTTGTGGGTCGGTCACCAGACCGATCCACCGCTTTGCTAGGACTCCCAGCTCTCGCGGTGACACAAGCCTGATCGGTCACCAGACCGATCAGAGTGAAGCTGATCGGTCACCAGACCGATCAAGTAGCTCCCTGTCCGATCAGGCCAAAGCCTGATCGGTCCACGTCTGAGTGAACAGTAACTGCGGAAATCAAATCCTAAGTCGTGGATCGGTCACCAGACCGTTCAGGAGCTGATCAGCGGGGAAACTCAACTCACTGTTTGTTCCCTGATCGGTCACCAGACCGATCAGGAGCAAGGCAGTGAGTGAACTGCCTGCTCCCTGATCGGTCACCGGACCGATCAGGAGCCAAGCAACGAGGCAACGGCTGCTCCCTGATCGATCACCAGACCGATCAGGAGCCACACAGTAGGTTCCCAACCTCACTGTGTGCTCCCTGATCGGTCACCAGACCGATCAGTCATCGCTGGATCGGTCACCAGACCGATCCACGAAGAAGCAGCATGCCAATATCCCTGATCGGTCACCAGACCGATCCAGGGACTCAAACCTAGTCCTCCACGCTAGGGTTTCATCCACCTTAGCCCTCCAAGCTAAGGATTTTTCACCTAACTCTCCAAGTTGGGAATTTTCACCTAACCCTCCAAGTTAGGACTTTTCACCTAGCCCTCCAAGCTAGGACTTTTCACCCAACCCTTCCGAATTAGGACTTTTCCAGACCTAGCCCTCCAAGCTAGGACCTGACCCTCCAAGCCAGGACTTTTTCACCTAACTCTCCAAGATGGAAATTTTCACGTAACCCTCCAAGTTAGAACTTTTCACCTAGCCCTCCAAGCTAGGACTTTTCACCCACCTCTTCCAAATTAGGACTTTTCCAACACCTAGCCCTCCAAGCTAGGATTTCCATACCATGCCTAATCCCCGATCAGGACTTAACCATAATCATAATCATCCATCTAAACTAAAATTGGTGTCAACACCAAAACAACAATCAGGGTCAGACTGCATCAACAGGAGGAGCATAACCTCCTACCATCTCATGGTGCTACGGATGCCCGAGATGGGTAGGTCTAGTCGTGGTGCTACGAATGCCTGACCAAGAGGAGCATGACCTCCTACCATCTCGTGGTGCTACAAATGTCTGAGATGAGTAGGTCTGGTCGTGGTGCTACGGATGCCCGACTAGGATTAGCATAACCTCCTACCATCTCGTAGTACTGTGGATGCCCGAGATGGGTAGGCTTGGTCGTGGTGCTGTAGATGCCCGTCCAGGAGGAGCATAGCCTCCTACCATCTCGTGGTGCTGCGGATGCCCAAGATGAGTAGGCATGGTTGTGGTGTTGCGGATGCCCGACCAGAAGGAGCATAACCTCCTACTATCTCGTTGTGTTGTGGATGCCCGAGATGAGTAGGTGTCACGCCCCGAGACCCAGGAGCCGCTTATCCAATATAAAATCGGACAGCACCTCCCCTGTCTGGCGGACAATTTACACATACACATAACCTATATAACATCACCACGCAGTTTAATTGGCCTCAGGCCTCAAAATATATGTAGACACTAAGAAAAACCATAACAGTAAAACATAACAAACCATACCTGACAGCGGACCGGTCCGACTTATGACGAAACAACAAATACAACAACCCCTTAGGGCTCACGACACATACGACATATACATATCGCTAAAAGAAATATAAACCAACACACTACAAAGTACAAAACGAAACCATGTCGTTGCGATGGGTAGGGACTGGCTGCTGGGCTCTTCTGGCGACTCCAGGTATTTCAACCTGAAATAAATATATATGACAACGGTGTGAGTCCATAAACTCAGCGAATACCCAACAGATATGCATAGTATGCTATAATAACAATAGGAGTCTACGCTGATACAGTCTCATATGAACAATAGGAAAAGGTATACTGAAGATACTGAATAATGATACATACCAGAATCCATCTAACCTGAAAAGAGGGTAATAAGTACCAAGGGAATATCAATAGACATATAATCTCAGATAACAAGTCTCCAGAATATGCATGTCAAACAAGTGCAGAAATCAAGTGCAGCAAACAATGCACGATGCAAAGTATGCACATGGTGCAATGCCATGGTCACCCCCTAACTCCAGTCAAGCCACCGAGACAGGCGATACTGTGTTGGCCGAGTGGGTAGAGCCGTGACACTGTCAGCACTCTGCCATCACTACTCCTGAGTGATCGAGTGGACAGGATGCTGGTGAAGTAAACACTCCGCCCCATATATATATATGGGAGATATCTCTCTCATCTTCTCTGGTCTATGGGTAGAGAAGGGATCCCTGCCTGCTACCACGCTCCGAAACCACTACCCATGAGCGGACGAGCGGAGCAGTACAGAGCAAATGCACACACCCAGCGGTATCCACTAACCCATGAGTGGTCGTGTCTGCATATCATGTGCCGGAAGACGATTAGGCTCAACCACAAGGGAGTCGCTGATCGCCGGCATGCAACAATGCAAGGATGGTGTATGATAGATACACATACCTCCCTCCCCAAGTCCTCAGTATACTAAGTCTCAGTCTGAAATCCTATAATAGGAAATACAGGTAACTTACAAGGTATACTGGCCGAAATCTACAGATCTCTCAAAGTCAAACACAAGAGATACCTCACGATATCTAAGCATACATATAGATATGACAATACTTGAGACTGTATAGAACTAATTGTATAATAACTCAGGGATAACCAACAAATATCCAGAACAAGCATAATAACTCAGGGATAACTAACAAGTATCCAGACAAGCATAATAACTCAGGGATAACTAACAAGTATCCAGAACAGGTATAATAACTCAGGGATAACTAACAAGTCTCCAGAACAGACATAATAACTCAGGGATAACTAACAAGTATCCAGGACAGACATAATAACTCAGGGATAACTAACAAGTATCCAGGACAGACATAATAACTCAGGGATAACTAACAAGTATCCAGGACAGGCATAATAACTCAGGGATAACTAACAAGTATCCAGGACAGGCATAATAACTCAGGGATAACTAACAACTATCCAGAACAGACATAATAACTCAGGGATAACTAACAAGTATCCAGAACAGGCATAATAACTCAGCGATAACTAACAAGTATCCAGAACAGGTATAATAAACAGGGATAGCGTATAATCTTACTGCTATCTATAACAATCTATGCATAACAAAATGACAATATCATAAAAGATAAGTCAAAGGGTACCCGCCTCAAATGTAGAAGTCTGTATCAAAGCAGAAAGAACCACCCGCCAGTAATCCAATCAAGCTCCTGTATCAAGGATGTATTATTTAGCTATTTACACAAATATCAAATAGCTAATATAACACAACTTCATTAGGATCATCCTAATCCTAATGATCAATCTCAACCTACACAAATCTCCAAAGGTATACTCCCTATTTGTTGTATTACCAATACAAATCCAACCCAGAAGTGATCCCAAGTAGAGCTGCTGCCCGAACCACAATCGATCAAACCTATACACCCAAGAACAAACTCAATCCATTATCAATTAGTGTACCAAAACAATGCTAATATCTAAAATCTGTTCGAGCAGAGATAAATTCTCATAATGATCCTATCAACACAAATCCACAGCTCCCAACAGCTAACTCCACTCAATAGCATCATCAAGACATTTGGACTAATTCCAACTTAAATTTGAAACAAAAGAAAACTGATCCACACAGATCGATCTGACAACATCAAACTGAACGAAAACGAACCACAAGCTCAACCCCTAATACAAATACTCAACTCCCAGCGTGATCTAATCTGATCACTGAACTCACAGAACTTGTTTCAACAAAACTCACATTTAATCTCCATATTCATAATAAGAACTCATCTCCACCAAACCAATCAGAACGCAAAATTGAGCATAATGAAACTCCACAAAACAGGATCCTCAACAAAATCAAAACAGTCCCAGTTGTTCCCGATCAGACTACACAAATTCAGCATGTTACAATGAATCAAACTCCAAATTGATTTACCTTCTTACCCTATAGTCGCTGGATCAATGTGGCAGCGATGCACGACACCGGTGGTGAGAAGGTTTCGATGATGGTCGCTCAAATCAGGGAGAGTAGGATCGACTCGGCGATGAGAGGCCGACGATCGAATGTTTGAACCCAACCCATCCGAAAGGGATGATGGCAAAGGGGTCGATGGTGTCGACTTCAATCGCTCAAAGCAGATCGGGGAGGAGGAAAATGATGGGGTGTCGAAGAGAAATAGGGCACGACTCCCATCTGACCGGTGGCTCCGGCGACGACCAAATCCCCTTGTATAGGTAGAACCATCGGGGAAGGAGAAGGGAAATCAAGCGCTGGCTGCGGGCTTCGCGAGGGGAGGAAGAAGAAAACGCAGTGTCTTTGGCGGCTGCGGCTAGGGCACGCGAAGGAGAAGGCGGCGTCGGGTGTGGCTGCGGCGTGTGAAGAGGAGAAATGATCGGGGATGTGTGCTAGGGCAACAACAAGATGATCCATATAAGTGGGCATTTTACAATCAAGCCCCTAACTTAGTTTCATTTCCATTTCATCCCTTTCTTATGGTTTCTTCACACTTAAGCCCCCAAAGGTTAAGTTTAAAAATAACGATTAAACCCTCTAATTCCAATTTGGGTCTCGAAAACCCTAAATCATTCTCGGCAGAAATTTTCAAACAATTTATGGATCGCGTCAAAAGTGTCGGATTTATCAGTAGGCCTAGTCGTGTGGCTGATGATATCCGACCAGACGCTACTAACATTAAGCATGACCCTGAGGAAGGGTTGTCGACTTTCAGAATAAGTTGTCCTTGGCAAACTGTTGAGCAAGTCGAGCCCTGACCTTTCCTACACCGATGATTTGCAATGCACTAAATTCTCGTCTCTCCCATGGTATTAGATATCATCCATATATATGGGGAAGGAAGCCAGCAGATGGGCAACGAGATATAGCAGAACAATATATCTTATTTATTTGTGAAGGTTACATTCGGCAGTCATCAGACATTAAAGACATGCATGAAATGAAATTACTAACAAAGAACACACGACACATGGGCAACAAGTTTCCTTTTATTTATGAATAAAGAGTACATTCAGGATCACATTCGAAGGAAATACAAAAGACAAGTACACATTGGCAGTATGATTATTAAGCTCAGTCGAGGAGGTCGGGGGCTATGCCACTCCTTTGCCCGAGCTCTCCTCCTTTGGGGGGATGCTTCCTTAGCCTCGTCCTCTCCTCAGGGCCGCTGAGCCAGATGTCACCTCCTCGTTGCTACAGTAGTTCGCCCCTTCATTGGAGGTAACACAACACAAACTCGGAAGGCAGAAGCATGTCATTCAACTCAGAGTATATTTTTACATAGTACCAAAGAATAAAAGAAAAGGAGGTAGAAAGCATATGCACTGCAGAAAAGGACATATTCAGAGTACTCGAGACAAACTATGCAAAAATGTTTCATTCAAGTTGGATGATTACATTTGGAGTACATCAGAAAAAAAGAAAGGGAAAAGAAGGATAATATGTACAGGTAAAGAAGAAAGAGCAAGCAAGCTACAACTCCTTCTTCCCAGGCGGCAGCTCGTCCCAGGCTTTGCTGACATTGAGAAAGGCAAGGTCAGCGTTCGGCTTCAACACTCCTGCCCACCAGATTTGTTGGACTGCTCCGTTGAAGCCCTACTTCAATCGTCTCGGCACTTGGCAAGCCAGGAGGTCCCCGAACTCATCCGATTGGAGGAATCGAGCCTTGAACCCCGCCTCCGCCTCCACCTACCAGGAATCCTCATCGACCTTATGTGTCTTCAGTGCTTCCAAGGGCTAGTCCCGGGCAGTCTTTAGCTTGCCCATCTCCTTGGATAACTGATCCAGGGCAGCCTGGGTCTTCTCGAGCTGCTCGCGATTTCTCGGAGTTGCAGCTTGCCTTGCTCTGACTCTTCTTGCAGAAGCCGAAGGTCCTTCGACAATTTAGCCTCCCGCCTGGAGTATAACTAGCAGCCCGTGACTAGGCAGTCATGAGTGACCTACCACAAGGAATAACTAGAATTAGAAAGCATGAGTAAGGATAACAGAAAAAGTAAGATATATTTACCTGCAACAGGGACTTGTGCAAAGTGGTGAGGGGTCCAACCGAGGCACTTAAGTCTCTCCCTCTCGAGACGTCCCAGCTCCTCGATGCATCATCCCCGATCCTTGAAGAGAGTACGTCTTTAGAGCAGGGGATAAGTTGAATGGTGGGTGCCTCGAGAGGCATCATAGAGGGCCCTGGGACGTCCTCCTCAGAGCTGGATGCTCCCTTGGAAGCAGGACCCTCGGCGGAAGCCTCGTTCAACTGCATCGGTTGAGGTCCTCGAGATACCACCTCCTCCGCCACCTGGACCTTCTGGCGCAGGCACGCACTCGTCAGCCCGGGCTCTGCTGGCACCACCCGCTTGCCTTTTGAGGCATCAGAGGAACTGACCAGGGTGGGGATGGAGGTCTGATGCCCCGTCGCTGGAGAGATCATCTGTTTAAAGTGCTTGGACAGGGGCATCGTGTCCTCCTCCTCGGGGATAGCAGGAAGCTCGGGAGGTGTGAGTTTCTTCAACCTCCTCCAAGGGGCTGACTGCTTGGCGAGACGTTTCCACCTCGTCTTCCCAGTTGCTTCGGCTATTGGAGGACAAGCCTGAGACGCCGACTCTTCCTCATCCCCTCCCGTCTTGATGAGCGTGGGGGAGGGGTCGGCTCCTTGATCATCCGGAAGCTCAGGCGTCCCTTGGTCATTGGGACGCTCTATCACTCCTTGGTCGTCAGACCACTCTGGCGTCTCCTCCAAATCTTCAGCCGAGTCTACCACCGAGGCGGTGGGAGCCAGAGGAGGGGCTAAGGTCTGTTCATTGGCATGCTCCCATTTAAGGAGTCGGTTCATCACCCGGGATAGTATGACGCCCTTTGCAATATAAGAGCAACAAAACATCAGTTAGAATTAATGAGCATCTATAAAAATATAAGCTTACCAAGGTTGTGACTTATGCTGGTGGCTTTAGAGTTGTGCCCAGACCGGTACATGAGTTCTTCACACTGACCAGGACAGAGCCGCTGAACTCCATACCGGCTAGGATGTCCCTAGCCGATTGATAACCCGGATCCTGTTGGAAGTCACCTAGCTCCAGGATGGCTTGTAGGTTTTCCCTCCAACAAATAGGGCTAAAGGGACGCTCAGGAAGTTGAATGAAGAAAAAATGTTCCTTCCATCCCTTGTAGAAGGAAAGAAGATTCCCTATGAACCTATGGCTGGGGCGAGCCATGAAGCTAAAGGCCCCCCTAGACGCCAGGGTGGGGAGGAAAAAAAATAGAAGAAGTGTGGAATCAAGGGAATGTCGAAAAATTTGAGAAGAATGAATGCCCTGCCCATCTGAGCGAAGGCATTGGGAGACATCTGATGAAGAGGGATATCGAAATACGAAGATATGCTCATGAAGAAAGGTGGAAGAGAAAAGTGAAGTCCTAGTTCTACCTGCCCTAGGAAGAAGGTGAAACCCCCTAGAGGAGGTTCTACGGGAGACTGATCTACCCTAGGGACTTCTACCTCCAGTTCCACTGGAATGTCATATACTTCGCAAGCGGCTCGAAGGGTCTCCGACTTAACCCTAGAGGTAGTGGCTTCATACCACTCCGGTTGGTAAGCCTCCTCCCTCTCTGGTTACCCCTTCCTACTTTGGTCCTTTTTCCCTTCCTTGCCCATGATGGCTTCATACCACTCCGGTTGGTAAGCCTCCTCCCTCTCTGGTTACCCCTTCCTACTTTGGTCCTTTTTCCCTTCCTTGCCCATGATTTCTAATGAGAGAAGGGGAAGAAGATGGAAAAGGAAAAGAGACTTACGAGTGAAGAAGAAGCCTTAATAAGGTAGAATTCTAGTGAATGAGAACGAAGTGCATAAGCTCTGTTAATCGACAATGTAAGAAGGCGGATGAACGCTTCTGTCTCCCCTTTTTATAGAGAAAAAGCCACCCTCGTGCGGACAATGGGGGCATGTCACGTGGACGGTGATGATCACCCATCTCGAGGCGTCGCCCTTCTTCAAGGTCATCGTTTGGTATGACCCTGCGGCGCATATTAGCAGGAGATCGTGAAGAAATGATCTGAACACGTGGCAAGGTTACATTCGCTGAGATGTTTTATCGCAATTAAGAGACCCCATGCGCTTTTAATGGGTGATAGACAGCTATCATTGTCTCGTCTCGAAACCCACAGGGACTTTTGGACTTATTCAAAAGACTATCTCGGGCCAAGGGACGAATGTTTCGATTTCTCGGACCCAACAAGCCTCCAACGAAGAAGTAATGGATATATGGACCCACAGATGCGTAGCTTCCCTTCGTTGCACTACTAGTCTAATCAATCAGTCACACTTCCTTCGATTAGACTTAAAGGGAGGGACATGTGATGGGGTTGAGTATCCCAGGGTTACCACATGTTATGGGGAAGCTACGTGTCAGGGTCCAATGAACCTGAGAGCCGAGGTCGAGCTCTCGAGACTACCTCAGGAGGACATACGCCCAAAGTCAGGTAGAGCTTCTGGCTCCCGAGACCATCTCGGGAGAACAGACGCCCGAGGGGAGGTCGGGTTATAGACCCCCAAGACCACCCCGGGAGGGCATACGCCCGAGATCAGGCTGAGCTTCAGGACCCGGGACCACCTCGGGAAGGCAGACGCCTGAGGTCCGGCCGGGGCTCGAGTTCTCGATGTTGGGGACGAGATGGCTAGAGAGGGGGGTGAATATAGCCAACACTTTTCCTTTGAAGAGCTTAGCAATATTTCTGCACTTAAACTATCAGCAGCACAGCGGAAGCAGCAAAGAAATAGCAGAGCAATGCAGTAAACAAAAACAGAGATGAAGGCTAACAGTCGACAGCTACCAAGATCGCTAACAAGAGGGTTTACAAGGTTCGGGGATAACTTGCCCCTACTCCTTGGCGTGCCCTTAAGGTGGGCGATCCCTTGATCGTCGACAGATCAAGCCCCGGTGATCACTGGATAAATCAGCAACCTCCTTCTCGGTGGAGAAACCTCTCCACAGCGTTTCAATCAAATATAAGTGTTTAAGCTCAATGAAACTACAAGAAAGATCTTACTCAAACCCTTGGCAAGGACAAGAACACAGCAAGCTTCCTTGAGCTCCACCCAGTGGCGATCTCACTCAAGAACCCTTCCCCGTGTCTTCCCACTGTCGGACTCCAAGCTTCTTGTTCCCTCCTTCAAGGCTCAAGTAAAGGATGGTTGCTTCTCAATTGCTTGCTCAAAAGTGATGAAGATCGCAAGAACACAGCAGGCAAGTTGTGGAGAACTCAAGGCACGGCTAGAACCAAAACGTTCACCAGACTTGCTTCCACGAAGCTATACACCGCCCTTTTCATTCTTCACCAGGTGACAACATCTCTGTAGCTCCCAGCTACTCATCTGCCAACGCCAGCCTCTACTGAGCTATCTCTGGACTCACTGAGCTTCCCTCAGTCCAGCTCCAGTCTCCGCTCCAGTCTGCAGCTCGCCGTTGCAACCTGAGATGGGAAAATGGACAAACCTGCTCCAAGGAAAGCTCTCTTTGACTTCTCCTTGAGTGTTTGAATCCTCCCCTGTCACCTGAAACTTACTCAGAGTATTAGAGCAGCAAATCAACCAGCATATCAAATATCAGAGGAAAGTGGCAGCGAATCGGTTGAGTTCAGACGCGATCAGAGCGTCTGACAATGCAATTTGAATTAAAGTGATCGGTCACCGGACCGATCAGAGAGCCTCCTGATCGGTCACCAGACCGATCAGGCTGGTTCCAGACCGATCAGGCTTCGTCCTGATCGATCCCTAATGCTCAATTAGAAATCGCGATTTCTTTGAGATTCTCCTGGACCGATCACCGGACCGATCCCAGGTCTTGGATCGTTCACCGGACCGATCCACCCTTATATTTGGCGATTTCTGAGTTTCGCAGGCTAAGCCTTCTGAGCGGTCACCAGACCGATCAGGCAGCCTCCTGATCGGTCACCAGACCGATCAGAACCTGACCAGACCGATCAGGCTCCGTCCTGATCGATCATAGAGAGGAACCTGCGACACTTGATCGTTCTCCGGAACGATCTGCACAGTGATCCTGATCGGTCACCAGACCGATCAGGAGCAGTTCAGCAAGGGAACTCAACCTCACTGCTCGCTCCCTGATCGGTCACCAGACCGATCAGGAGCCAGTCAATGGGTGAAACGCATATTCCCTGATCGGTCACCGGATCGATCAGGAGCAGCATAGTAGGTTCCCAACCTCACTGTGTGCTCCCTGATCGGTCGCCCGACCGATCAGTCATCGCTGGATCGGTCACCCGACCGATCCACGAAGGAGCAGCGTGCCAAAATCCCTGATCGATCACCAGACCGATCCAGGGACTCAAACTCAGCCCTCCAAGCTAAGTTTCCATCCACCTTAGCCCTCCAAGCTAAGGATTTTCCATCTAACTCTCCAAGTTGGGAATTTGCACCTAACCCTCCAAGTTAGGACTTTTCACCTAGCCCTCCAAGCTAGGACTTTTCACCTAGCCCTCCAAGCTAGGACTTTTCACCCAACCCTTCCGAGTTAGAACATCATCCAACCTAGCCCTCCAAGCTAGGCACCTGACCCTCCAAGCCAGGACTTTTTCACCTAATTCTCCAGGATGGGAATTTGCACCTAACCCTCCAAGTTAGGACTTTTCACCTAGCCCTCCAAGCTAGGACTTTTCACTCAACCTTTCCGAATTAGGACTTTTCCAACAACTAGCCCTCTAAGCTAGGATTTTCCACACCTAACCCTCCAGGTCAGGACTTTTCAACCCCTAGCCCTCCAGGCTAGAATCCTCCATATCATGCCTAATCCTCGATCAGGACTTAATCATAATCATCATCATCATCAACCTAAACTAAAATCGTTGTCAACACCAAAACAACAATCAGGGCCAGACTGCATCAACAATCTCCCCCTTTTTGTTGTTTGACAATCCGATTTTAAGTTTAGGGATCTCAATCAATACAATATTCCAACTTTAGAATCATAGGGGAATCCAGATCCTCCCCCTACAACATGGTCATTCTAAACTTAACCAATCCACACTCTCCCCCTTTGTCGAACACCGAAAAGGGGCAAGAGGGACTGTTAAGATTAAAATAAACTCCCCCTCAATCCTAGAGGTATCCCAACTCATCAAAAATGTGATAGTTTATGGAATGATCATACAAACACATGTGAAAAATTATAGCAAGACATAGCAGTCACATGCATCATATGAGTATGAAATATAAACCCATGCCATAATATTCATAAGTATCAAATAGACATGGCAATGTAAACATGAATATGGCAATCGAACAATCATGCAGATAAAAGGTACATAATCAACATGGCATCAACAATAGGCATACTATCATGAGATAAACACATAATCATGGCAATATAGCATAAGTGCAACTAGTAGTCATCAAAGTATCAACAAGTAGGAAATCGGAGACGTGTGGCACAAGGCCACACTAATCAAGTCAAGGGTATACCGCCCAAAAATCAAACATGTCAAGTACACACATCATGAAAGGAGACACAAACATCCAAGCTCAATGATCAGCTGGTGGGTCATCATCGTGCATCAGGTCATCCATCGTCGCATCAGTAGGAGCACAGGACCCTGGTGCAGCACTCGATGAAGGGGCACCTCCTGGAAATGTGTGGCGGCGCCACTCATCGTACCATGTCTGCTGGAGTGTGCGGGTCCCTGAGACCTCGGTCTCGATCCTGGTCAGTCGGGAATCTAGGGAACGAAAGCCCGAACGAAACTCCTCACGATCTGTCGCCCCCAGCTGAATAAACTCCTGTACTGTCTGATCCAGCTCTGAGATCTGCCAGCGCAAATCAGGCTCCGGCTCGTCGTCGTACTCGTCGTCAGCAGGAGGAGCGTCGTGCGGTGCCTGAAAATGTGGTGCTCCGCCAGGCAGCTCACCAAGTCCGCGTCCATCCTTCCACACCAAGACCCCATCACGCTCACGAATGATAATACCAGACTTTGCAAAGGCTCGTCGACCCAACCGACAGTCCTGCTTAACCATGGGCATGGTCCTACCCTTGGTGACGTCAACACCAACTGACATAAGCCAATCAGTGATGACATGACCAAAAGGTATATAAACTGTGCGACGGCTAGGCTCACGGTAGGATAGGATAGACTGAAAAATGCTCTCCATGATATCAAAATCCATCCGGCGATGCATGCCGTAGAGCATAAGGCAGTGATAGGGTCTGATCTCGGCCAACGGCTTTGAGGTGATCGGTAAGATGCAATTTGTGATAATCTTGAAAAGAACATAGTCAGCCGGAGCAAGACGGAGAGCTGCAAAGGTGGGAAACACTGGACCTAACTCATCAAGCCCGGCAGGGCGAGGGTGACCAAAGAAGTGCTGATAGATAGAGTCGGGGGTAGTATCTGTGAACGGGGCCAACAGAGGATCAGGGAGCTCTGGATAAATCGAATAGAGGTTAGGTGATCGTCGACCACCCAAGTACTCAGCTAGAATCTCGTATGAAAAATCAAGGTTCATCTTTCCAACACGAGTAGTGAACTCGAATCCCCCTTGAGGACCTTGTTGGAGGTTGTTGTAGAACTCAGATACAAGGTCATGATTTATGGTCCGTTCCAAGGATAGGAGAAAACCCAGATTGTAGTACATCACAATTTCCATGACCGAAGGACAGAACTCAGTCAGGAAGGGAACATCAATGGATCTACAGGGTAAGAGTTTGAAGGTCCTTGCTTGAAAGGCCTGTTCGCAGGCCGCATTGGGGAATCGAGAGCTGGAAGAAGGCTGGGGCCTTCTGGAAGGTGCAGACGACGAGGGAGCTTTCCCCCTGGAACTACCCTCCGCTACCTCCTTTCCCTTAGCAGATTTTCTAATGAGGTTTGAATTGATCATGAGGTAAGATGGACATGGGTTGAATCACACATACAAGAGTTGATCATCATAGAAAATACCCAATCAAAAGATAGATTCGATCAAGATCAAAATAGGATAGTGAAGAGGTGAAAAATTGATCATTTGGTTGGAATGGGAGTCCACGGCAACAATAAGTAAGTCACGGCACAATAGCAAGAATAAGAACAAACTTTGGTTAGCTTCACAAACATATATTCCAAGAGCTGTTGTGAAAATAAAACTGAAATCAAAGCTTACTTAGGCGCCATGGGGAAGATTCTTGGATCGGAAGAACTTGCAAGGAGAAACTCGGCGCAAGAGAAAACCGCAGACTGTTTCTGCGAGAGAGGAACGCGCACGAGACTGGAGAAAACTTCACACTCACGCTCACGCGAGGAAGAGGAACACGAGGATAGCCTTCTTGCTCACACAAGGTCGCGCAAAGGGTTTTTCGGCGCTAGGGTTCGCGAGTTCAAGGGGTTCCGCGAAGTTAATCGGTTGGTGGATCGGTCCACCAACCTAAATTTAATGCGTTTGAACGGACCACCGTTCGATCTGATTTCGTCCAGACCGATCAGGATACAGCCTGATCGGACTGGCATGGTACTGATCGGTCGGATGACCGATCAGACGTGCTCCTGATCGGTCGGGTGACCGATCAGGATTCGATCAGTAGGGTCCGGAGAGAAACCTCTGAGCTCCCTGATCGGTCTGTGGACCGATCCCCACAGGGTGCCAGATCGGTCCGGAGACCGATCCAGGCTAGCTCAGTACACTTAGTCAGATTCCGGGAGATCACGGCTTGCCTCCCGGATCGGTCTGTGGACCGAACACCACAGGAAGGGGTCAGACCGGTCGTGGGACCGATCAGCCCTCTGCCTGATCGGTCCGGTGATCGATCAGGGTTCCTGATACGAACTGAAATGTTCAGTTTCAGAACTTCTGAATATTCCAACGAGATTTGATGGACTTTGTCGAACTTGTACATGATTTTATGACTAAAATTGATCCCTGAACAAGAATCAAAAGTCCTTATAGGTTCAACAAATACTTTGACCAATCCAAATGGAGTCAAACTCATTCAACAATCAATCAAGCAAATTCAACCAAATTTTGTTTCCAAATCCAAGTTTCTAATCAAGTTGCCTTGATTAGAATGTCCAAGTATGATCATGGAACCATACACACATATGTTATGCAATGGTTTTCCCCATACTTGATCACCACCGTGATTATTATCTCGTTAACTTAATTCCTCAAGGGATGCAATGACATTTTGAGAAATTGAGTTAAACCTAACATCTCACCCCATATCTAGCAAACAAAAATGTTTTGTTAAACCTTATAGTTTGTGTGAGATGTTCCCAAAGTTACCCAATTGTTCCCAAAAATTTCGAAATCATCATGAAGGGTTTTGATCGCAATTTGAACATCATGAAGCGCGACACATTCCCAATTCCCGTCTTAGGAAACTAAATTCACTCTCGGGAAGTGGTTTAGTGAAAATGTCAGCTAGGTTTGACTTTGACTCCACATGTGAGAGTATGATGTTCCCCCTAGCTACATGATCTCTAATGAAGTGGTGTCTTACCTCAATATGTTTTGTCCTAGAATGATGGACCGGATTCTTGGTTAAGTTAATTGTGCTAATGTTATCACATAACACTTGCACACCCTTGTAAGTCAATCCATAATCCTCTAAGGTGTGGATCATCCACAACAATTGTGATATACTCTCTCCCATGGCGATATATTCTGCCTCGGTAGTGGAAAGAGCAACACAATGTTGCTTCCGACTCGACCAGCTTACTAAGGACGATCCTAAGAATTGGCAGCCCCCACTAGTGCTCTTCCGGTCCAACTTACATCCAGCGTAGTCGGAATCCGTATAGCCCATCAAATCAAAAGATTCGGTACGGGGATACCAAAGACCTACACCAATTGTACCCTTGAGATATCTCAAAATACGCTTAACAGCAATTAGGTGAGATTCCTTGGCACAGACTTGATACCTAGCGCACATACCTACAGCAAATAGTATATCTGGTCGACTAGCTGTGAGGTATAGCAAACTACCTATCATGCTTCGATATTGAGTTAGATCAACAGGCTTACCACTCTCATCATTGTCTAATCTAGTGTTTGTGGCCATGGGAGTGGCTACCTCTTTCGATTCACTCATATTGAATTTTCGAAGCATTTCATGTGTATACTTTGTTTGATGCACATGGATATCATCGCGAGTTTGCTTGATTTCAAGTCCCAGGAAGAAAGTCAACTCTCCCACTAGACTCATCTCAAATTCACTCTCCATGTGTCCAATGAACTCATTTAAATAGCCCTTATTATTTGAGCCACAAATTATGTCATCGACATATACTTGGGCTACAAATATATTGTCACCATCTCTTCATAGAAATAGTGTAGGGTCTATTTGACCTCTAACAAAGCCCTTTTCAATTAAGAATGTCGACAACCGCTCATACCAAGCCCGGGGTGCTTGTTTAAGGCCATAGAGTGCCTTTTTGAGCTTGAACACGTGCTTTGGATATTCGGTACTCTCAAACCCCGGAGGTTGTTCGACATAGACCTCTTCTTTAATCAAACCATTTAGGATGGCCGATTTGACGTCCATTTGAAATAATTTGAAGCCACGATGTGCTGCAAATGCAAGCATCAATCGGATGGACTCTAATCGTGCCACAGGAGCATAAGTCTCATCATAATCAAGGCCTTCAACTTGACTGTAGCCCTTGGCTACCAAGCGTGCCTTGTTTCTAATGATTTCTCCCTTGTGGTTTAATTTGTTCTTGAAGACCCATTTAGTTCCAATAATGGTGGTCTTCTTAGGTCTAGGGACTAAGTCCCAAACCTGACTCCTCTCAAATTGACCTAGTTCATCTTGCATCGCGATAATCCAATCGGGATCATTTAATGCTTCATCAATTTTTCTAGGTTCAATTTCGGAAATGAGAGCAACTTCATTAGCCTCATTCCGGAAGAATGATCTAGTCCTAACCCCTTGATGGATGTCTCCAACAATTTGGTTTTGGGGATGACTAGAGGCTAATCTCGTTTGTCTTGGTGTTGGTGGTGCTTCTTGAACGGGTTCACTAGACACAAGTTCAGCCTCAGGATCCGGCTGATCAAAAGGTTGTCTAGGCTCACCGTCATCAGACTCATCACCATCAACAACACTTGGAGATTCATTCAAACTCAGTCTCTTAAGTTCAAGTTGAACTCCTTCTATATTTTCTGATTGGTCAGGTGATTTGGGAATTTCTTCAAATACCACATCAGAAGACTCTTCAACTAATCTAGTTTTCTTGTTGTAAACTCGGTAGGCTTTACTAACGAGGGAGTACCCGACTAGTATCCCTTCATCAGCCTTTGCCGTGAACTTTCCAAGGTGATCCTTGGTGTTTAGGATGAACACCTTACAACCAAACACCCTAAGATGTTTAACCGTAGGTGGTTTCCCAAACCAAAGTTCATGGGGAGTCTTTCCTAAAAACCTATGGACGAGAACTCGGTTTTGCACATAGCAAGCTGTATTTACAGCTTCAGCCCATAAGTAACTTGGGAGTGAGTACTCATTAAGCATGCTTCGTGAAGCCTCTTGAAGTACACGGTTCTTCCTCTCTACAACACCATTTTGTTGTGGTGTTCTAGGGGTAGAGAACTCATGTCTATAACCCTTATCTTGACAAAATTCTAGAAACCTTTGGTTTTGAAATTCACCTCCATGATCACTTCTAATTGTCTTAATTGTTGATGATTTTTCATTTTCAATTCTTCTACAAAAAGAAATAAAAATATCTAAGGTTTGGTCCTTATGTTTTAAAAAGAAAGTCATGTATATCTAGTGAAATCATCAATAATCACAAAGCAATATCTACTTCCATTCAATGATATGATGGTACTACAATTAAATAGATCCATGTGAAGTAAATCTAATGTATTGGAAGTACTTACAGTGCTTTTACCTTTATGTGCAGATTTTGTTTGCTTACCCATTTGACACGCATCACATAATTTATCTTTTTCATACTTGATGCTTGGTAAGCCTCGGACTAGTCCCTTGTTGGCCAACTTCCGGATGTTCTTCATGTTCACATGTGCTAGCCTCCGGTGCCAAAGTGTGGACTCTTCTTCTTTTGACATGAAACACTTAGCAAAAGCATTAGTAGCACTTTTAAAAGAAACTTGATAAATATTGTCTACTCTTGCTCCTACTAGTACCGTGTCCAAGGTGTCATTTTGTCTAACTAGACATTGACTTGGTTGGAAGTTAATTGTGTAACCCGTGTCACACAATTGACTGACACTTAGGAGATTAAACTTCATCCCCTTGACTAGAAGGACATTTGAGATTCTAAGACATTCGGATATTTGAATGTCTCCTATTCCTATGACCTTAAGGCTACCATTGTTACCAAATGATACATTACCTCTACTTTTCTTGTGAAGTGTGGTAAACAATGTTCTATCCCCGGTCATGTGTTTGGAGCATCCACTATCAACAAACCAAGTTGATAGATGCTCCCCCTCAATCATAACCTACACAATTCGAAAAATAGAAGTCTTAGGTACCCAAACCTTGGGACCTAAAGTATCAACTAAACATGACTTAGGCACCCATGTCTTGACAACTTTCTTTTGAGTCTTGGGTGTCCTAGATTGTCTCATGTCAGTCCTAGACATGAGAGATACAAATGAGGGTTCCTTAGGGCGGTAACCAATACCGGCCCTATTGTAGACTGCCCTTTGGGCATTTAGGATCATGTCTAGGGTCTTAGAGCTATTTGAGAATTTCCCAAGAATATTCTTGAGCTTCTCAACTTCACTCTTCAAGGATTGGTTTTCCTCTACTAACACATTATCATGCAAATCACTGATTTCCTCAACCTTAGAGGATTTCAAAGTTTCAATTTCATGTTTCAATGACTTAATTTCATCTTCTAGTAATTCAACATGTAAATCATCAATGTTATCATCCCTAGAGGCTTTCAATTGAGCAATTTCTAATTGCAATGCTTTAACTTTATTCTTGGATTTCTTAAGCATACTAGTTAAACATGCAATTGCTCTATAACATTTTTCAAGCTCGGGAGAAGTTACCTCTTCATCATCCGAAGATGATGAAGCCGCGTTTGAGGAGCTTGAAGATTCTTCACTGCTCTCCTCTCCAAGAGCCATGAGAGCCACTTGCCTTGTGCTCTTCTCCTCCTTCTCATCATCGGATGAACTAGAGGATGACTCATCCCAAGAAGCCTTCAAAGCTTTCTTCTTCTTCTTGGATTTCTCTTCTTTTCTTTTGGGTTTCTCCTCCTTCTTAAGCTTCGGACATTCATTCTTGAAATGCCCTTTCCTACCACACTCAAAACAAGATGCATTATTCTTATCAAGCTTGAATTCACTAGTGTTACCTCTTCTTTTGAAACGTCGGTCTCTTCGCATCATCCTCCTCACAAAGTTGGTCATTTCGGATGAAGAAGAGTCGCTGCCATCCTCCTCGGAATTGGATTCGGATCCGGAAGAAGATGAAGAAGATGAGACCTCCTTCTCCTTCTTCTTCTTAGTGACTCGATCCCCTGCAACTAAAGCAATCCCCTTCTCCTTGGGACCTTTGTTAGCCATTTCAGGCAATTCCATCTCACAAAATAAATCATCTAACTTTACAATAGATAAATCCTTGGATACTTTGTAGGCATCCACCATGGATGACCACAAAGCATTCCTTGGAAATGCTTTCAAGACATACCTCACAAGGTCGCGATTCTCGACCTTTTCATCAATTGAATGAAGTCCATTAAGGACTTCCTTGAACCGGCTATGGAGCTCACTTACCGACTCATTCTCCTTCATGGAGAGATTTTGGAGTTGATTGAGGAACAAGTCCCTCTTGGCAATTCTAGAGTCTCGGGTGTCTTCATGGAGCTCTATTAGTTTGTTCCACAAGTCTTTTGCACTTGTGAAGGGACCAACCTTGATGAGTTGGTCTTTGTTCATGCCACATTGTAGAGTGACAACCGCCTTCGCGTCGGCTTCACTCTTCCTTGTTTGTTCGGCCGTCCACCTCCATGACTCAAGTTCTTTGCCTTCATCATCCTTAGGAGGGGTGAATCCCTCCTTCACCGCGAATCAAGTATGGATGTCCATCTTCAAATAGTATTCCATCTTTGATCTCCAATATTGGAAGTCGGCACCATCAAAGAATGGAGGTCGGGTGGTGGAGAAGCCTTCTCTCAATGTCATCTTGTTGAGAACTCTCGGTTGTTAAGCCGTCAACAGAGCACCGTGCTCTGATACCACTTGTTGGGGACGAGATGGCTAGAGAGAGGGGGTGAATATAGCCAACACTTTTCCTTTGAAGAGCTTAGCAATATTTCTGCACTTAAACTATCAGCAGCACAGCGGAAGCAGCAAAGAAATAGCAGAGCAATGCAGTAAACAAAAACAGAGATGAAGGCTAACAGTCGACAGCTACCAAGATCGCTAACAAGAGGGTTTACAAGGTTCGGGGATAACTTGCCCCTACTCCTTGGCGTGCCCTTAAGGTGGGCGATCCCTTGATCGTCGGCAGATCAAGCCCCGGTGATCACCGGATAAATCAGCAACCTCCTTCTCGGTGGAGAAACCTCTCCACAGCGTTTCAATCAAATATAAGTGTTTAAGCTCAATGAAACTACAAGAAAGATCTTACTCAAACCCTTGGCAAGGACAAGAACACAGCAAGCTTCCTTGAGCTCCACCCAGTGGCGATGTCACGCAAGAACCCTTCCCCGTGTCTTCCCACTGTCGGACTCCAAGCTTCTTGTTCCCTCCTTCAAGGCTCAAGTAAAGGATGGTTGCTTCTCAATTGCTTGCTCGAAAGTGATGAAGATCGCAAGAACACAGCAGGCAAGTTGTGGAGAACTCAAGGCACGGCTAGAACCAAAACGTTCACCAGACTTGCTTCCACGAAGCTATACACCACCCTTTTCATTCTTCACCAGGTGACAACATCTCTGTAGCTCCCAGCTACTCATCTGCCAACGCCAGCCTCTACTGAGCTATCTCTGGACTCACTGAGCTTCCCTCAGTCCAGCTCCAGTCTCCGCTCCAGTCTGCAGCTCGCCGTTGCAACCTGAGATGGGAAAATGGACAAACCTGCTCCAAGGAAAGCTCTCTTTGACTTCTCCTTGAGTGTTTGAATCCTCCCCTGTCACCTGAAACTTACTCAGAGTATTAGAGCAGCAAATCAACCAGCATATCAAATATCAGAGGAAAGTGGCAGCGAATCGGTTGAGTTCAGACGCGATCAGAGCGTCTGACAATGCAATTTGAATTAAAGTGATCGGTCACCGGACCGATCAGAGAGCCTCCTGATCGGTCACCAGACCGATCAGGCTGGTTCCAGACCGATCAGGCTTCGTCCTGATCGATCCCCAATGCTCAATTAGAAATCGTGATTTCTTTGAGATTCTCCTGGACCGATCACCGGACCGATCCCAGGTCTTGGATCGTTCACCGGACCGATCCACCCTTATATTTGGCGATTTCTGAGTTTCGCAGGCTAAGCCTTCTGATCGGTCACCGGACCGATCAGGCAGCCTCCTGATCGGTCACCAGACCGATCAGAACCTGACCAGACCGATCAGGCTCCGTCCTGATCGATCATAGAGAGGAACCTGTGACACTTGATCGTTCTCCGGAACGATCTGCACAGTGATCCTGATCGGTCACCAGACCGATCAGGAGCAGTTCAGCAAGGGAACTCAACCTCACTGCTCGCTCCCTGATCGGTCACCAGACCGATCAGGAGCCAGTCAATGGGTGAAACGCATATTCCCTGATCGGTCACCGGATCGATCAGGAGCAGCATAGTAGGTTCCCAACCTCACTGTGTGCTCCCTGATCGGTCGCCCGACCGATCAGTCATCGCTGGATCGGTCACCCGACCGATCCACGAAGGAGCAGCGTGCCAAAATCCCTGATCGATCACCAGACCAATCCAGGGACTCAAACTTAGCCCTCCAAGCTAAGTTTCCATCCACCTTAGCCCTCCAAGCTAAGGATTTTCCATCTAACTCTCTAAGTTGGGAATTTGCACCTAACCCTCCAAGTTAGGACTTTTCACCTAGCCCTCCAAGCTAGGACTTTTCACCTAGCCTCCAAGCTAGGACTTTTCACCCAACCCTTCCGAGTTAGAATATCATCCACCTAGCCCTCCAAGCTAGGCACCTGACCCTCCAAGCCAGGACTTTTTCACCTAATTCTCCAGGATGGGAATTTGCACCTAACCCTCCAAGTTAGGACTTTTCACCTAGCCCTCCAAGCTAGGACTTTTCACCCAACCTTTCCGAATTTGGACTTTTCCAACACCTAGCCCTCCAAGCTAGGATTTTCCACACCTAACCCTCCAGGTCAGGACTTTTCAACCCCTAACCCTCCAGGCTAGAATTCTCCATATCATGCCTAATCCTCGGATCAGGACTTAATCATAATCATCATCATCATCAACCTAAACTAAAATC
>JAGFNQ010006058.1:53404-83994 GCA_024364735.1 Boesenbergia rotunda
TTATTGTTTTAATGTGTTTTGGACTAACCTGGATGTAGGCCGAAGGAACGAGTGTCTGCAGCTCAGAGAGCCTCAAGGAATGAGGCAACAGCTGACCAGGGCGCCCGGAGTGTCCCGGCGCCCCCAAGGTGAACACAAAACACAAGAAGGCAAAGCAAGCTTCGACAGTTCAACTCCCGGCGCCCCCGTGCTCCCGGGCACCCCCGCTGTCCCGGGCGCCCCCAGCGCTCCGGGCGCCCCCAACAGCAAAGCATCGAAGCTCAACCAAGCGAAGCCAAGGGATAAAGTTTTGACCCGGTCAACCCGGGCGCCCCCAGCGTCCGCGCTCGGCGCGCCCAGCAATCCGGGCGCCCGGTCAAGGTCTGATCCCGAATTTGAAGGGATAGAAGCTGACCGAGACCGAGGCGGATCGTGTGACACGTGGGGGGCGCCCCGACGTCCCGGGCGCCCCCAGGCCCTATATAAAGGGCCCTCGACCCCAGGCTTCAAACAACACTTCTTCAACGCTTCTACGCTCTTCTGCTCTCGCGCCTCGCTCCGGAAACCTCCCAACTCGAGCCGACGACGTCCCCTGCTCCGAAAAACAACTACATCGGACGTCGGTAAAAAGAAGAGTTTAATTTAGTACTGCACTTTAATGTAATCATTTCTGTAAACTGATTTTGCGCGATATAGAATTGCCCGCAGTAAACGGTCAACGACCGTGGGCCTTGAGTAGGAGTCGACCTAGGCTCCGAACCAAGTAAAAATTACTGTGTTCGCGTGTTTGTTTTTATCTTCCGCTGTGCAATTTCTCTTTCATAAATCCGAACGATTTCCGATATTCACCCCCCCTCTATCGGTTCTCTCGATCCAACAAGTGGTATCAGAGCGGGGAAGTTCAAACTTGGTGCAACCACCAGTTTGAAAATTTTTCGGATTTTTATTTTCTTTTTTCGTTCGAATTTTTCTAAATATTTCGTTCGAATTTTTTTCGTTAATCGAGGTTGGTGCAACACCCCTCGATATTTTATTTTCCTTATCCCGCACTACTAATCCAAGACCAAGTCTTGGGAAATTTTTTTTGTTAGTTATCTTTTTCAGGTTAAATGGTCATGCAAGAAGGATTTAGCACGCCAGACCTCCACTTTTCAGTGGAGAAGACTTTTCTTACTGGAAAAGTCGAATGGAGGTCCACCTGAAAACTCAGGTGGACATGTGGATTATCATCCAGCCGGACTGGAGATCCCCAAAAAACGCCGAAGGAGTACCGCAGACCTACTCAGAATGGGACAACGCCCTGAAGCGCAAAATTGAAGCCGATGCCAAAGGCGACCCAGACTCTCCAATACGGATTGACAAAAGAAGAGCTGAACCGAGTGGGCCCCTTCAACAGTGCCAAGGAGCTGTGGGCAAAGTTGATCGAGCTGCACGAAGGAACATCAGACACCAGGATCAGCAAGAGGGATCTGCTCCTGAACAAATTGTATACCATCAAGATGGCCAACAATGAAACAACAGCCCAACTCCATGCACGAATCCAAGAATTGATGAACGACCTTCACACTATAGGTCACAAGGTCGAAAACCGTGACCTAATAAGGTATGCCCTAAATGCTTTCCCTAGAAATACCTTGTGGGCATCTATGGTAGATGCATACAAGGTTTCAAGGGATCTCTCTAAAACTAAATTAGATGAATTGTTTTCTGAGTTAGAACTTCACGAACAGACTAACTGCAATATGGCCGAGAAAGGTATTGCCTTTGTTGCAGAAAAAACTGGAAGATCAACAAAGAAGAAACCACAACCTGAACCGGAGTCTAACTCAGATTCAGACGCTGAAGACGAAGAAGGAGATCGATCTGAGCTGGTCCGACTGGCCCGAAGTTACTATAAAAAATTGAAGAACCAAGCCAACAAACGGAAACAAGCCGAAGAAAGGATGAACCTGCTGAACCTGCGAGTGACAAAAACAAGCCCAACGTAACCTGCTACGAGTGCAAGAAGAGGGCCACTACAGACGGAGTGTCCAAACCTGAAGGAGACCAAAAGACAAGAAGAAAGAAAGCACTACAAGCAACCTGGGACGAATCTTCCTCAGAAGAAGAAGAAGAAGCACCCCCAGTCCAACCTTCTAGCCCTGACCGCCTCAGAAGAAGTCAGGACCGAGTCAGAATCAGAGCAGGACGACGGCAGACTAACTTTTCAGAAGACGGCGAGATCAAGGTAAGTGGTTTCAATAGAAGTCAATTAAATGATCTTATCTCTTATCTTTCTCGAGATTTGGCGAAAGCCAAACTCCGAGTCGAATCCCTTCGACAGGAAGTAAAACTCCTAAAAGAGGGAGCTGACTATAAGTCCTTAACCGAGAAAGTTCAAGAAGGAACTCCTACTCAAGTTGAAAAACTTGAGAAAGAGAACTCCTCCCTGAAAACTCAGGTTAAGGATCTTAGAGCGGCCTTAGAACGATTCACTTCTGGTTCCAAGGGTCTTGACATGATTCTTGGAAAACAGAAGTCTGTTCTAAATCGATCCGGACTTGGCTATAGAACCAAATCCCGACAAAGATCTTATTTTGCTGTACTGAATCAGTCCAGAGGTAAAGTTCAGGCATGGGTACCAAAACTGTACTTGAACAAACCAACTGGATCAAATCAGTATTGGATCCCCAAGGACAAAATTCACATCTTGCCTAATCATTATCGTGGCTATAGTCCAGGGGGAGCCAAATTGAAAACTATATTTATTGTTAAATAAAATTTAATTCTTGCAATTTGCCTGATTGATTGTTTATTTAAATTTCTGCAATTTACCATGCTTAGACCTAGGTTAGTATAAGGACTGAACAAACTTAACTGAAACTTGAAAACATAGTATTGACTGGAGGTGAGATGATAGTACGTTAGGGAAACCAATTCTAATAAGATCAAGTTCACTTGGTCTCTTTAGACTGGTGAAACTAGCCGAAGCTATCGATCCAAAATCCAAACTAGTTAGACCAGAATTTTTTCAAAGATTAATTTTGAAAATGAAATTTCATTAAACGGCTTTGTCAAGGAAAGGGTTGATGATCCAATAAGGCTACGGCCAAAGAAGGCCTAGTGCCTCGCCAAGACCTGGAAGCCAATTTTTGAATTTTAATTTCAAATTACTTTTTGTTAAATTCAAATCTAACACAATTTTCAGTTAAGTATAGATTCAAACATTTTCTCTCAAAATAAACCTAACTGTTTTCAAAAAATTAATTTAAGGCTTTCAAAATAAATAATAATTTTTCAAAATAATTTTACTTATCAAAACCTGTCTCACAAAACCAATAAGGCTAACGTGATTGAAACCCTTAGACTTGGGTGAGACAGACTAGGCAGTGAAACTCAATTTAAGCTATTCCTGACTCTAATTGGATCCAAATCAATAAAACTCTTTATGTGTAGGAACATAAAGATTTGGACCAATGGATGTTGGATAGCGGCTGCTCCAGACACATGACTGGAGATAAATTGAAGTTCACCAAACTCAAGTTCAAGAACCTAGGCTCAGTGGCATTTGGCAACAATGCTACACTCAAGGTAATTGGGTCAGGTAATATTAAGTTTAAAACTGACTTTATTATTAAGAAAGTTCTTTTGGTTGAAAACTTCAAATTTAACTTGCTTAGCATAAGTCAGTTATGTGATTCTGGTTATATAGTCACCTTCAACAATTCTAACTGCCTGATTAGAAATATACAAGACTCAGAAATCATGCTTAAGGGCACTAGGAAAAATAATGTATACACTATAAACCTTCCCCTAGTACCCAAATGTATGTTAACTCAGGTAGAACAATCAAACCTCTGGCATAGGAGACTAAGTCATACTAACTTAAGAACTATCTCAAAAATCACCCAACTTGGACTAATTAAAGGCATACCTAAAATTAAAAATCATAAAAACCTAATATGTGAATCATGTAATCAAGGTAAACAAACCAAATCTAATCACAAACTAATCCAATCTGACCTAACTCAATCCACACTTGAGCTCCTGCACCTTGACCTATTTGATTCACATGGAGCCAAGTCACTAAGCGGAAATCGATACTGCTTAGTAATAGTTGATGATTATTCTAGATTCACCTAGGTTAGGTTTCTAAAAACCAAAGATGAAACCCTAAAACTATTTAATGAATTCTGTAAATTAATTGAAAATCAAAACGACACCAAAGTTAAAAGACTTAGGAGTGACCACGGGGGAGAATTTGAAAATCAACGGTTCGAGGAATTTTGTAAGGTCAATGGGTATTTGCATGAATTTTCATGTCCTAGAACCCCCCAACAAAATGGGATAGTAGAAAGAAGAAATAGAACATTACAGGAAGCCGCTAGGGCTATGCTCAATGAATTTAACTTAGCAAACCAATTTTGGGCAGAAGCGATTAGTACGGCTTGTTACATCCAGAATAGGGTTCTAATTAACAAGCGACACAACAAAACACCCTATGAACTGTACTACCATAGGCTCCCAAATCTACACTACCTAAGGGTCTTTGGATGCAAAGTCCATATCCTAAACACCAAAGACTACTTAGGGAAATTTCAATCCAAATCAACCCTAGGTATCTTCCTAGGATACTCAACCACAAGTAGAGCCTATAGAGTTTACAACAAACAAACTATGAAAATTGAAGAAACAACTAACTTAATATTTGATAAAGAAGTCAACTCAACATCTGATAATCCAGACCTAACTTCATCAAATTCTGATCAAGAAAATAATGAACAAACTAGTGAACCCTTAATTGAATCCTTAAACGAACTAACTATTGAACCAATTAATGAGTCAACTGAACCAATTATCGAACCAACAAATGAACCAGCCCAAAGAGTCGAATCAAATAGTGAACCAAACCAACCAGCTGGACCTGAGGCTGAACCAAGTTCTAGGAGAACCAAGAAACCCAGACTTAGTCACCCAACCGATCAAATTGTGGGTGATCTAACTCTAGGAGTCAGGACTAGATCTTCCTATAGAAACCTTAGTCAAATAGCTATGATATCAAAAATAGAACCCAAAACTATAGATGAGGCCCTATCTGACCCTGATTGGATCATAGCTATGCAAGAAGAATTAGCCCAATTTGAAAGGAACCAAGTCTGGGAACTAGTACCTAAACCTGAAGGCAAATCCATCATAGACACTAAGTGGGTCTTTAGGAATAAGCTAAATGATCAAGGAGAAATAGTTAGAAATAAAGCCCGCTTAGTAGCGAAGGGATTCAGCCAAGTAGAGGGATTAGATTACGATGAAACATATGCCCCAGTAGCTAGACTTGAGTCCATTAGAATGTTGTTAGCCTTTGCATCCCATAAAGGATTTAAGCTATACCAAATGGATGTAAAGTCAGCCTTCCTAAATGGATTCATTAAAAAAGAAGTTTATGTAGGACAACCCCCTGGGTTTGAGGACTTAGACAGACCTGACCACGTTTACAAATTAACTAAAGCACTATATGGGTTAAAACAAGCACCTAGGGCTTGGTATGAACGTTTATCAACTTACTTAACTTCTAAAGAATTTAAACAAGGACGAATTGACTCAACTTTATTCATTAAAACCCTAGGAAAAGATATATTTATTACCCAAATTTACGTAGACGACATAATCTTTGGTTCCACCAACACAAACTTCCTAAAAGAATTTGTAAAAATAATAGAAAATGAATTTGAAATGAGCTTAGTTGGTGAGCTTACCTTTTTCCTAGGTCTACAAATTAAACAAACTAGAGATGGAAACTACGTCCATCAATCCAAATATGCTAAAGAGTTAATAAAGAAATTTAAAATGGACAACTCTAAAAGCATAAGTACTCCCATGGCCACTAATGTAAAAATAGATAGTGACCCTGATGGTAAACCAGTAGACCTCAAACTATATAGAAGTATGATAGGTAGTCTACTGTACCTTACAGCTAGCAGACCTGACATTCTTTTTGCTGTAGGGATGTGTGCTAGATACCAAACCTGTGCTAAGGAAACACACTTAGCAGCCCTAAAAAGAATACTAAGATATATAAAGGGCACCCTAAATGTAGGGATTTGGTATCCTAGAACCTCAACCTTCAATTTGTCAGGATACTCGGATTCTGACTATGCTGGTTGCAAATTAGATAAAAAGAGCACAAGTGGAAACTGCCAACTGTTAGGAAATAGTCTAGTGAGTTGGTGCAGCAGAAAACAACACTGTGTAGCTCTGTCCACAACTGAAGCTGAGTATGTAGCCTTAGGAGAGTGTGTAGCACAACTTTTATGGATGATGCACACTCTTAAGGACTTCCAGCTCAACTACACCCAAACTCAAGTATTTATTGACAATATAAGCTCAATTAATCTAACGAAAAACCCAATACAACATTCCAGAACAAAACACATAGAAGTTAAACATCACTTGGTAAGAGACCATGTAGCCAGAGGTGAGATAGTACTTAAACATATAGACTCAAAATCCAACTTAGCTGATATATTCACAAAACCCTTACCTGAGTCTGAATTCAGCTCACTAAGAAGGCAGTTAGGATTGTGCTCTGTAGAATAGATTAACTCAATTTTGTTCTGCTTTACTTGATTTAAAAATTAGTTTCTAAAAGAATTTTTAAAACTGGTTTACTTAATTTCAAAATCAGTTCTTTTACAAACTTTTTTTAAACATAGTTTTACTTCAAAACTATCCCCTTTCAAAACTAAGGCTTTTTCGCAAATGGACTTAGCCTAGGCCCTAACCCTAGAACTGCATGCACCTATAGATTTAGAAGCCAGCATCTCACAAGCACCTTAGGGTACTTTTGATTGATAACCTAGAAAGAGTTGAGATGCTTAGGTCTTTGTCTTAATTCAAGATGCTTTAAGTCAATGCATCTGCAGTAATTGGGGCACTAAATACAACTTATACAGCAATCAAGTTAAGTGTCAAGTTTAGAAAATCTAACATGAACAGAAACACTTAACTTGACTAACCCTAGCGAAAACTACTGCTTATAACAGTTAGTGAGTACCTAAGTGGGTTAGACAGGTCCCTACAAGAAAAAATCAACTGATTTGGTCTAAGTCCTGGTTCAGTACAGCAAAGTCATGCAAATATTTTTCTTTATAAAATTTATTTCCGTTCTGAAATTTAATTTCTGCTATATTTATCTGTTTTTTTTTTGATATATGGCAAAGGGGGAGAGATAGAAAGGAGAGAGGTTAAATTTTTTTAAAAATTTTTTTAACTCAATTTTTTTTTTTAAAACTCTATCCTTTATTCAAAAAGTACTAAGTTTTTCAAAACACTCATGCCTTTTCAAAACTTTATTAAGTACTTAAACTTTTTCAAAACTTCATTTAAGGCTTTGATACCAAGATAGGAAAAGAGAGAGCTTAAGTTTCTTCAAAGCTTTACACTTAAGTTTTTCAAAACTTAATACTTAAGCTTTTTGAAAACTTTATTAAGTACTTAAGATTTTTCAAAACGTTTCTAAGTACTTAAGCCTTTCAAAAATTATCTAAGTACTTAAGCTTTTCAAATTTCAAAAAATTATCTAAGTACTTAAGCTTTTCGAATTACAAAAATTTTCTAAGTACTCAAAACATTTCAAAAATTTTCCAAGTACTTAAGCTCTTCAAAAATTCTTCTACTTAAGCCTGTCAAAGTCTTTTCTAAGTACTTAAGTTAAAGCTTTCAAAAAACTTTTGAGTACTTTAAACCTAAGGCTTCAAATTTTTAAGTACTCTAAACTCATGCTTTCAAAAACTCCTCTATGTACTTTTAAAACTTAAGTTATCAAAAGATTTCCAAAGTACCTAAACTTAAGTTTTCAAAGTGCAAAATAATTCTAAGTAAAGTTTTTAAAACTTAGAACCCCACGAAATTTTGAAAAATCTAGGGGGAGATCCCCTCCAGGGGGAGGGAACAAATTTGTATGCTTTTGATTAAACTTAACTTTTTGAATTTGGGTTGCCATAAATCAAAAAGGGGGAGATTGTTGGTGCAGAAAGCACCAAAAGTTAAACCTGTGTTTTGATAATGGCAACAGGGTTCAAAAGTTAAGTATTACCTGTTATCTAACATGTCACTCTAGTGTGCAGAGTAAAAAGTCCTAGCGAAGGAATGCTAGGCACTGGCGAAGGAATGCCAGGGTAAAAAGTCCTAGCGAAGGAATGCTAGGCATTGGCGAAGGAATGGCAGAGTGAAAAGCCCTAGCGAAGGACTGCTAGGCGTTAGGCGAAGGATAGCTTGGGGCTGAAGCCCTAGCGAAGGAACGCAAGGCACCGGGTGAAGGACAGCTCAGTATCCAAGACCTGGCAAAGGACCGCCAGGCAAAAGTCCAACCAAAGGAGCGGTTGGCATCAGGTACATTCTCCCGAGAGGAGTAGGTGAGGACGCGTTCCCCGTCGAGGGAGCAGTAGGCGTCGGTTCGACCTAGGGCTCCATTTAGGAGGCCCAAAGTCAGAACCAAGACAGCCAAGGTTGTATAAACTAAATATTTTATTGTTTTATTGTGTTTTGGACTAACCCTGGATGCAGGACCGAAGGAACGAGTGTCTGCAGCTCAAAGAGCCTCAAAGGAATGAGGCAACAGCTGACCAGGGCGCCCGGAGTGTCCCGGGCGCCCCCAAGGTGAACACAAAACACAAGAAGGCAAAGCAAGCTTTGATAGTTCAACTCCCGGGCGCCCCCGTGCTCCCAGGCGCCCTCGTGCTCCCGGGCGCCCCCAGCGCTCCGGGCGCCCCCAACAGCAAAGCATCGAAGCTCAACCAAGCGAAGCCAAAGGATAAAGTTTTGACCCGGTCAACCCGGGCGCCCCCAGCGCTCCGGGCGTCCCGGTCAAGGTCTGATCTTGAATTTGAAGGGATAGAAGCTGACCGAGACCGAGGAGGATCGTGTGACATGTGGGGGGGCGCCCCCGACGTCCCGGGCGCCCCCAGACCCTATATAAAGGGCCCTCGACCCCAGGCTTCAAAACAACGAATTCTTTCAACGCTTCTACGCTCTTCTGCTTCCGCGCTCTGCTCCAGCAACCTCCCGACTCGAGATACAAGCGCCGATGACGTCCTACTGCTCCGAAAAAGTAATCTACATCGGACGTCGGTAAAAAGAAGAGTTTAATTTCAGTACTGCACTTTAACTGTAATTCCATTTCTGTAACTGATTTTGCGCGATTATAGTATTGCCCGCAGTAAACGGTCAGCGATCGTGGGCCTTGGAGTAGGAGTCAACCTAGGCTCCGAACCAAGTAAAAATTTACTGTGTTCGCGTATTTGTTTTTATCTTCCGCTGTGCAATTTCTCTTTCTATAAATCCGAACGATTTCCGATATTCACCCCCCCCCTCTATCGGTTCTCTCGATCCAACAGATATGATGTGCTAACACTCTGATTAAGCTGCAGGTGACAGGGGAAGATTCAAACACTCAAGGAGAGTCAATGGAGACCTTTCCTTGGAGCAGCTGTTTGTCTGTTTTTCCATCTCAGGTTGCAACGGGCACTGGCGCTGGCTGGAGCTGCTGTTTGGGGCTGGTCTGAGGGAGGCTCAGGGAGTCCAGAGGAGCTCAAAGGTAGCTGGTGGTTGCAGGTGAGCAGCTGGAGGCTGCAGGGAGATGGTGTCACCTGATGCTTAGTGGAGGAACAAAAGGAGCGGAGAAGAGTTGGCTGTGTAGAGTTCTGCTGCTTGAGTTCTTGCTGCGATTTTGTGTTCTCCACAACTTGCTTGCATGTTCTGAAGTTCCATCACTTTGAGCAAGCTACTGCAATCTTGAAGCAATCATCCCTTGCTTGAGCACTTGGAGGAAGGAACAAGGAGCTTTGAGTACAACAGCGAGAAGACACGGGGAAAGGGTTCTTGCGTGAGATCGTCGCTGGGTGGAGCTCAAGAGGAAGCTTGCTGTGTTCTTGTCTTTGCTAAGTGCTAAGTAAGATCTTTCTTGTGTTTCATTGTGCTTAAACCTATATCTGTGATTGAAACGCTGTGGAGAGGTTTCTCCACCGAAAAGGAGGTTGCTTTCTATCCGGTGTTAACCGGGGCTTGATCTGCCGACGATCAAGGGATCACCCACCTTAAGGGCACGCCAAGGAGTAGGGGCAAGTTATCCTCGAACCTTGTAAACCCTCCTTTTTAGCGATCCTGCTAGTTGTGGTTGTTTGCTTTTGTTTTTTGTTTTTGTTTTCTGCACTTATCTGTTTCCATTGTTTCTTCCGCTGTGCTACTGATAAATTTGAGTGTAGAAATTCTATAAGTCTTTAAGTCAAAGTGATTGGCTATATTCACCCCCACTCTCTAGCCATCCGGGTTCCAACAGAGCCGACGCCTACTGTTCCCTCGACGGGGAACACGTCCTCACCTACTCCTCTCAGGAGAATTTACCTTTTGCCAACCGGCTCCTCCGGTTGGACTTTTGCCCGATGCACCTGACCAGGTCTTCGTGCCCACCTTCCGAGCAGGTCTTCGGTGCCCAGCTCCTTACCAGGGCTTCATGCCCAGTCCTCGACCAGGACTTCATGCCCACCTTCCGAGCAGGTCTTCGGTGCCCAGCTCCTTGCCAGGGCTTCGTGCCCAGTCCTCGACCAGGACTTCGTGCCTAGTGTACCTAGGGCTTCTTTTCCTGTACACTTAGTAAATATGTTAGATCAACATTATATCTTAACTTTTGAACCCTTTGCCATTATCAAAACACAGGTTCGACTTGGGTGCTGTCTGCACCAACAGTCTCCCCCTTTTTGATTTATGGCAACTCGATTCAAAAAGTTAAGTTAATCAAAACAATTGATATTTAGTTTCCTCCCCCTGAAAGGAATCTCCCCCTAGGGTTTTCAAAGGCTCGTGGGGTTTGAAAAATTTCTAAGTCAAAATAATGGAATTAATTTTTCAACACTTAGAAGATTTTTCGAAAGAAGTTTTAGAAAATATTTTCCAAAAATACATTTTGATTGGGCACTTTTGAAAAAAATTTTATACTTAGAAATTTAGAAAAATAACTTAGTAGGAAATTTTCTAAAACATCTTTTAAGTTCTTGGAAGCACTTTTAAAAGTTTTCATCTCTTTAGTACTTTTTAGAAACTTAAAAACTTTTATATTAGAGAAGTTTAGAAATAAGTACTTAGAGATATTTTGAACATAGCTTAAGTTTAAGTACTTAGAAAATACTTTTGTAAGCAGCTTTGGTCAAGTACTTAAAAACAATTTTGAAATTGGGTTAAGTCAAGTACTTAGAATTTTTTGAAAACAATTTAAGTCAAGTACTACTTAGAAATTTTTGAAAACAATTTAAGTTAAGTACTTTTGAAAACAATTTAAGTCAAGTACTTTTGAAAACACTGTAAGTCAAGTATTTTGAATGCAGTTTTGAAAAAAAAACACTTAGCTTAAACTTTTTGATAAGAAAAGATAAAGTTTTGAATTTTGAAAAAATTTAAAGCTTCTCTCTTTTCCTATCTCTCCCCCTTTGTCATATATCAAAAGCAAAGCAGCATAGCTAAAATAAATAAATTGCGTAAGGATATAACAAAAGAATAATGTGCTGTATTGAACCAATTCAAGATGTAAACTGAGTCAAATCAATTGAAATTATCTCTGTAGGGTCATGTCTAACCCAATTTGCTACTAACTAACTGTTATAAACAGTAGTTTTCGCTAGGGTTAGTCAAGTTAAGTGTTCTGTTCAAGTTAGATTTTCTAAACTTGACACTTAACCTGATTACTGTTTAAGTTGTATTTAGTGCCCCAATTACTACAGATGCACTGATCTACATCTTGAATTAAGGCAAAGACCTAAGCATCTCAACCCATTCTAGGTTTTCAGTCAAAAGTACCCTAAGGTGCTTGTGAGATACTGGCTTCTAAATCTATAGGTGCATGCAGTTCTAGGGTTAGGGCCTAGGCTAAGTCCATTTGCAAAAAAGCCCTAGTTTTGAAGGGGGTAGTTTTTAAAATAAAACTAAGTCAAAAAATTATTAAAAAGAAAAGCTAAAAAGATTTTTCAAACTAATTAAAAGCTGATTTTGAAATTAAGTAAAGCGGTTTTTAAAATTATTTTAAAAACTGAAAAAGCAAGTAAAGCAATTTAAAAATCAAAAAATAGAGTAAACCTATTCTACCAAGCATAATCACTGATAAAGATCAGATAATCATGAAAAAGCAAATAGTCAACTCCATAAATCCGCTGGTCAAAGGAGAGGACCAGGATAGTCACACCATAATCAGACACAAGTCAACCCTACTGAGTAGGGACAGTCAAACAGTCACTAGTACAATGCCAATCAAATCTAGGAGGAGGGACTAGGATGATCAGAAGAGCCTGGCTGCCAGGATCGAAATAGCGACATCATCTCATGATATCGTGCATCGCTAGTCTCCCTATCGGCTCTGCGGACACTCATGTACTCAGTGTAATAGGCCTGATTTGCCTCCTTTTCTTCAGCATGATTTGCCTCCACTTCCTCCCGGAGGCCCTGGATCTGTGTCTCAAGTCGTGTCACTCTCTCGTAGAGTGTCGGTGGAGGGGGCTCGTCTATGTGCTCTCGAACCTCAGCTGCCAGATCTGCTACATTGACCTCAACGTCCTCATCCGAGTCGATCTGGGGTCCGGCTCTCTGACGCCTCCACGACAAAACCCCGGTACCCGATACCTCTACACCAGCTAGGGAAAAGTTCCTAAAACCTATTTCATCGAAGTCAGTCATCGCTGCCATCTCACCTTCGGTGATGTTACGTCTGTGATGATGAAGAATGAAAGTGATGATGTGGCAATAGGGGGTGCATACCCATCCCTGAGTGATAACACTGGACGCATGTAGAATCGTATGGAACATGTGGAGTCCAATGTCGATATCAAGATGATGGATCAATGCATATAGGAGGAAGGTGTGAAATGGTCGCATGATAGCGACGTCTCTAGTGGATAAAGGCAGAATGCAGTGGACTAGAACTCTATATAGAGCGTAGTCCTGTACCTGAAGGTCAACAGACTGAAATCGTCTGGCCAAGGGGTTTCTAGCATGCCTATAGAAGTAGGAGTGTAGAGTATCTAGGGTAATGTCAGAGTAGGGAGCATCAAAGGGAGGATCCCTAGGAGGGTAACAGCAAAAGGTGGACTGTGAGAGTCGTAGTCCAAGAAATCGGTTGAGCAGCGAAGGTGTGATTGTCAAGGGTATCCCTTGAATGGTGGTGACGAACATAAGACCATCCTGTCTAATTATGTTGTTATAGAATTCTACACATAAGGATGTGTTAATTGGATGAGTGCAGAATACAAGGTTGTCTAATTGGTAAAAGTTGATAACATTCATGGCCAAGGGACAAGATTGAGTGAAGAATTGCCTATTTAGGTAACTTGTCTTTATGGGTTTATATGTTGTTCGAGCAAATCTATTGCAAAGTTCTAAGGTTGGGAACCTAGGATCGGGACTAGGTTCGGTACCGGGGTCTGATTGGTTTGCTCGTCGTTTTCTAAGATAAGAAACATGCATTTAAAGGAAGGAATTTACGAAAAACAATTTTAAATGCGTAAGAGAAAAGGGAAAAATTATACCGAGTAGCCGTTCGGGGAGGCATGGTCGAGGTTGAGGGAGCAAGAAGGTCACTTGGTCGCCTTGGAAGGAAAAGAGTTAGAGAGAAGAAAGGATTTGGGTGTGGCAAGATGAGGAGATTCGGGTGCCTTATATAGGCATTTTAGCTAGGGCGCCCGGGACAGGGGCTTCTACCTTTGGCAGTGTCCTAATGCTGGTTGGGGGCGCCCGCGATGGCCCGAGCGCCCCGGTCAGACTTGGATGGCAGCTTTGCTGCCTTTGACCGGTACTGGGAGCGCCCGCAGGGGCCGGGGCGCCCTGGTTAATTGATAATGGCAGGTTTTTTTGTCTTGAGAGAAGTGAAAGTGTTGTGCGGGGCGCCCGAGGAGTCACGGGCGCCCGTGTTAGGTGTGAATTGACAACTTTGTTGTCTTGTTGACCATTTGACCATGGTTTAATTATTTTTACCATGATTTGACTGCTTTGACTACGGTTTGTCTGCTTTGACTATGGTTTGACTACTTTGACCATGGTTTGACTACTTTGACCATGGTTTGACTAGTATTAGGTCAATGCCGTTCTAAACTATAGGATTTAATGTTTGTATTTAAACAACAATGCAGGTATTGAATGAATTTCGATTAAGTTAAATTTTACTGTCTCACCCAATCTAGGGTTATCAATCACGTTTGCCTTATGGGTTTTTTGTGAGACAGGTTTTGGTAGATAGAATTAGTTTGAAAAATTATGATTTATTTAAAAAAATTGATTTAATTTTGAAAACAGTTGATTTTGAGTTTATTTTTAAAAAAAATGTTTGAATCTACAATTAACTGAAAATTTGTGTTAGATTCGAATTTTACAAAGAATAATTTGAATTTCAAAAATTGGCTTCCAGGTCTTGGCGAGGCACTAGGCCTTCTTTGGCCGTAACCTTATTGGATCATCAACCCTTTCCTTGACAAAGTCTTTTAAAGAAATTTCAAATTTAAAATTATTTTTTGAAAAATTCTGGTCTAACTAGCTCGGGTCTTGGATCGGTAGCTTCGGTTAATTTCACCAGTCTAAAGAGACCAAGTAGAGTATACTTGACCTTATTAGAATTGGCTTCCCTAACGTACTATCATCTCACCGCCACCCAATACTATGTTGTTCAAATTTCAGTTAAGTTGGTTCAGTCCTTAAACTAACCATTCCTAAGTCTAAGCATGGTAGATTGCAGAAATTAAATAAACAAGCAATCATGCAATTTGAAAACAAGAATTGAAATTTATCTAACTATAAATATTATTTTTAATTTGGCTCCCCCTGGACTAAAGTCACGATAATAGTTAGGCAAAATGTGAATCTTGTCCTTGGGGATCCAATACTGATTTGATCCAGTTTGTTTGTTCAGGCATAGTTTGGGTACCCATGCCTGAATTTTAGGTCTGGACTGGTTCAGTACAGCATAGTAGGATCTTTGTCTAGATTTGGTTCTATAGCCTAATCCGGATCGATTTAGAGCCGACTTCTGATTTCCAAGAATCATGTCTAGACCCTTGGAACCAGAAGTGAACCGTTCTAATGTTGTTCTGAGGTCCTTGACTTGAGTTTTCAAGGAGGAGTTCTCTTTCTCAAGTTTTTCAACTTGAGTAGAGGTTCCTTCTTGAACCTTCTCAGTTAAGGATCCAGAGTCAGCTCCCTCTTTCAGGAGTTTTACTTCCTGTCGGAGAGATTCGATTCGGAGTTTAGCTTTTGCCAAGTCTCGAGAAAGATATGTAATTAATTCGTTTAATTACTTCTAGAAAAACCACTTACAGTGATTCCGCCATCCTCTGAAAACGTGAGTTTACCGTCGTCCAGCTCCGATTCTGACTCGGTCTCGATTTCTTCTGAGGTGGTTAGTGCAAGCAGGTTCGACTGTGGGGTCTCTTCTTCTTCTTCGGAGGAAGACTCGTCCCACGTTGCTTGAAGAGCCTTCTTTCTTCTTGCTTTCTTGGCTTCCTTTAGGTTAGGGCATTCCGATTTGAAATGACCCTTTTTGTTGCATTCGAAACAAGTCACACTTGATTTGTTCTTCGTTGGTTCAGCTGGATCGTCCTTCTTTCGGCTGGCTTTTCTTCTGTTGGATTGATTCTTCAATTCCTTGTAGTAGTTCCGGGCAAGCCGGACCAGCTTGGGTCGATCTCCTTCGTTGTCTTTTGAGTCTGAGTCTGAATCAGACTCGGGTGCAGGTTGAAGTTTCTTCTTGGTTGTCTTTCCAGCTTTACCTGCAACAAAGGCAATGCCTTTCTCGGCCAGATTACAGTTAGTCTGCTCATGCAATTCTAATTCAGAAAATAGTTCATCTAACTTAATTTTTGAAAGATCCCTTGAAACTTTGTACGCATCTACCATAGATGCCCACAAGGTGTTTCTTGGGAAAGCGTTAAGGGCGTACCTTATTAGGTCACGATTTTCTACCTTGTGACTGATGGTGTGTAGACCGTTCATCAGCTCCTGAATTCTGGCGTGGAGCTGGGCTGCTGTTTCGTTGTCGTTCATCTTGATCGTGTACAACTTGTTCAGGAGGAGATCTCTCTTGCTGATTCGAGTATCTGAAGTTTCTTCGTGCAGCTCGATCAGCTTACCCCACAGCTCCTTTGCACTGTTGAATGGTCCTACCCGATTCAACTCTTCCTTGGTCAGGCCGCATTGAAGTGTCTGGCTTGCTTTTGCATCAGCTTCGATTTTTCTTTTCAGAGCGGTGTCCCACTCAGCATAAGACTGTGGCACTCCTTCAACATTCTTTGGAATCTCCAGTCCAGACTGGATGATTATCCACATGTCCACCTGAGTTTTTAGGTGGACCTCCATTCTGCTCTTCCAGTAGGAGAAGTCCTCCCCACTAAAGAGCAGCGGTCTTGCGGTACTGAAGCCTTCTTGCATGGCCATTTAAGAATTTATCTGAAAATAAGAGTAAAAAGAAAGAAATATCCCAAGACTTGGTCTTGGATTAGTAGTGCGGGAAGAAAAAAAATATTTATCGAGAGGTGTTGCACCAACCTCGATTAACGATGAAAATTCGAAAATAATTTAAAAAGAAATCTGAAAAAAATTCTCAAATTGGTGGTTGCACCAGATTTGAGCTTTCCCGCTCTGATACTACTTGTTGGATCGAGAATAACGATAGAGGGGGGTGAATATCGTAAAACGTTTTTGGATAAAACCTTAAGAGAATAAGCAGCGGAAATTAAAAACACAAAGAAAGACACGAACACAAGGATTTACTTGGTTCGGAGTCGCGGTCGGCTCCTACTCTAAGGCCCACGGTCCTTGACCGTTTACTGTGGGCAATTCTATAATGCGCAAAGTGTTTTACAGAGAATGATACAGAAATTTTACAGTAAATAAAAACAGAATTACTCTAAGTGATCGACGCCTGGTATGGATCGTACTTCGGTGCGTAAGGTCGTCGTCGGCGCTTCAATTTCGAGATGGAAGGCTTCTGGAGCAGAGCGCTTGAGTCGAAGAGCGTAATAGCGTTGGAAAGATGTGTTGTTTGAAGCCTTGGAGTCGAGGGGCTATTTTATAGCCTCCTGGGGCGCCCTGAACGTTGGGGGCGCCCCCCCCCCCCACGTGTCAGTCGATCCGGACAAGTCTCGGTCAGCCCTTATCCCACTTGAATAGGGCTGAGAGTTGACTGTGGGCGCCCGAGACGCAGGGGGCGCCCGGGTTGACTCGGTCCGCTGGCTTCTCGCTGGCTTAACTCTATCCTCATCGTTGTCTTAAGCCCGGGGCGCCCGAGGCATCCGGGGCGCCCGGGAGCACGGGGGCGCCCGGGAGCAAGGGGGCGCCTGGGAGCATAGGCTTCCGAAGCGTTTTCTTGCTAACTCTTTGTTTGGCTTTGACCTAGGGCGCCCGGGACCTCCCGGGCGCCCAACCCAGTTGTTGCTCCTCTCCTTTGGAGCGTTCTGAGCTGCAGAGACTCGTTCCTTCGGTCCTGCATCCAGGGTTAGTACCAAACAAAACAAAGCAAGCATGTTAGTGCATTTTACAGCCGTAGATGTCTTGGTTCTGACTTTGGGTCTCCAAAATGGAGCCCTAGGTCGAGCCGACGCCTACTGTTCCCTCGACGGGGAACGCGTCCTCACCTACTCCTCTCAGGAGAATTTACCTTTTGTCAACCAGCTCCTTCGGTTGGACTTTTGCCCGATGCACCTGACCAGGTCTTCGTGCCCACCTTCCGAGCAGGTCTTCGGTGCCCAGCTCCTTGCCAGGGCTTCGTGCCCAGTCCTCGACCAGGACTTCGTGCCCACCTTCCAAGCAGGTCTTCGGTGCCCAGCTCCTTGCCAGGACTTCGTGCCTAGTGTACATAGGGCTTCTTTTCCTGTACACTTAGTAAATATGTTAGATCAACATTATATCTTAACTTTTGAACCCTTTGCCATTATCAAAACACAGGTTCGACTTGGGTGCTGTCTGCACCAACACTTTTTGCCAGGACTTAGTGCCCAGCTTCACTCACCAGGTCTTAGTGCTCAGTTTCACTCACTAGGTCTTCGTGCCTAGGTTAACTAGGACTTTTCTTCACTTTGGTTACTCCTCTCTTAACTCCCATTCCTTTGTTCAATGTATCACTGACTTAAGTCTATTGTTAAACATTAAAACACTTAAGGGAGAACATCATTGATGCACCTTGCACCAACAGACAGCCATGGAGTAGGAGCTTTATTTCTGAACCATGCTACATCGGTTTGTTCCTTTGTGTTTAATTTGTTTTATATTATTCAACTTGCGCATTAACACTATAGGAAGAGAAACCGAGTGAATTGAGGGGCAACGTCTATTCACCCCCTCTAGACGGCCATCCAATCTCCTACAAGTGATATGAGAGCGGGTCGCTCTCCATCGGACTAATCGCCGAGGAAGCACAAGATGGTCAGATCAAACATCCATCCATAGAAATATGAAGGATACTTTTCTCGATGGAAGAAAAAGATGAAGTTATATTTCAAAACTAATTTTGATTTTATGCTAATTATGGAATACAATTTTGAAGCTCCAACGGACAAGCATGGGAAGATGCTCCAACCTCGATATTGGACTAAAGAGCAAAGGGAAAATTTGGAGATGGACAAGAAGGTAACAAAAATCATATTAGATCTTATGCCTTCTAATGTGTTGGTGAGAATTAGTGATTATAAGAATGCAAGAAACCTTTGGAGGAAGATAATTGCCCTACATGAAAATACCACATAAGTCCAAGAAGTAGAGGAGGAAAAGGAAGTGGAAGCATCCATCACCTCAAGTGAGCAAGAAGTAGAAGAGCTCAAAGAAATGAGCCTAATTGCTCATGGAGTGGCTCAAGTTGATGAGGAAGCATCATCCAACTCCGACAATGAAGAAATCACATTCATGAGTGTGGATGAACGATCTATAGCATCCAAGGTTGAAGAGGAAGCCAAGAAAAATAAAGAAGAGATCTTGGAAGTCAACATTGCGAGTACCTCCACTAAAGCAAAGTCAAAAGATCACATCATTTGCTTCAGATGCAATAAGAAGGGACACTACAAGCATAAATGTCTAATGGGTAAGAAAAATGAGATAAACCCTAAGCTCAATTCAATTTCTTTAAAATCTAATTTAAGTTATAGGGAAAAGATAGATAAGAAGTATATTAGATGCTTCATGTATAGGGAGCAAGGTCACTACCACACTAAGTGCCTAAAGAGTGGATAACTCAAGAAATTGGCGCATTTGAAGAAGTGAGAAAAGAAGAAAAAGAAGAAGAGCTCACATCAAGGGGGAGCTTCAAAGATAAGGGAGGTAATCCCTAATTTGAAGAGTAATTCAAATTTTAATTTTTCCATGTATGTTAGAAATAATTGTCATCATGTACCCATACAAAATTTTGGTTTTAAGTATCATGATAGAAATATGGTCATTGGAAATCATAACCCTAGGAAATCCATTCATGATAAACCTAAAACAATTAATCCTAAAGATCAAGGCATTAATCCCAAGAAGAGGAGACACATGTCTATAATGGCTAGGTCTAGGAATGTTCAAGGTGGACATGTTGATTCTAGGGTTAGAACTTTAAAAAGACAAAATCAAGCTTTGAAAGCAAAGCACTCGATAGATTAGAGAAAACCCTAGAGAGATTCAATGTTGAATCCAAAGGGTTAGATAAATTGTTGGGGAGCCAAAGACCCAACAATGATAGATCAGATTTGGGGTACCGGTCTAGGTTCTCCAATGCTAAGGAAAAGACATATGCAAGAATGTCATATGACTGTAGCAAAGAGAACCCCAAAATGGCAAGGGAGTGACATTTAAGGGTAAAAAGATATTAACCAAGGACAAGATATCTGAGGTTAAGGGGAAGAAGAATTTAACCAAGGACAAGACGTCCAAAGTTAAGAATGTGAGATTTGTAAGTCAAGTATCACCGGAGGTACACCGGTGTGACCTAGTAATTGTGAATGAGTTACCTAGGGAGGTGGCTAAAGCTAAAAGCTCTAGGGAGAGCTCAAAGAGATAATTTGGAACCCATGGTCAATGGATCTCAGGTGATTACTACTTGGGAGTCTAGATGGGCCATGGAATGTGCCAAAGAGTTTGGAGACGAATTTGAGTTTCAAACCTAAGGGATTGACATATGTGGTTTGTGTTTCATGCAAGAAATATGACATTAGTGTCATATTGCATGAAAATTTGGTTGTCGATGTATAGATGTCATATAATTCAATACTAGGGATGCATTGTGGTTTGGTATGTGCAGATACATCCAGAGGAAGCCAAAACTAGTACTTTAGGTCAAAGTTCAATTAAACCATTTAGATAGATTTGGATTTTATGTCAATCTTAGAATCTAAGATATGTAAATTTTTAAATATATTTTTCTCAAATAGACACGTGTATCACAAATCTCTCCAAAAAATTTAGAAAATTTTGGAGAATTGTAGATTTATTGGTACATTTCTGAAATTGAGTTTAGAATGCAGAAATAGGCCGAAATAGGGTGTCAGTCGATTGGTGTAGAGGAGCAATCAACTAGTAACAATGATTTTTAGAGTGAGAAAGCTACTGTAAGATTTTTTTGACAGGATAAATTGACTGATAACTGTCTCAGTCAACTGATACATGCTGAAATTGTTTTTAGCAATTAGAAAAGTATCCTAATGATGGAAAACATGTATATAATTTAATGGGAGGTTAATATACAATGTTTATTGAGAGGTTAAAGAATCCAATAATTAGGATATTGTTGGAGTTCTTTTTAATGAATGACAAAGGAGGAGAATTAAGATTTAATTGAGAAAATCTATGTACCTTTGCAAGAAATCCTAGCTCAAGGGGAGCTTAGGTGAAGGGGGAGCTTTGTTGCTCATTTATTGGCAAAGGGGAGCCTTGTGATAGGTTCTTAAAAAGTCCTTGGTAAGTCCAAGTGTAGGGGGAACCTTGGGATAGGTTCTTAAAATGCCCTTTCGTAAAATTCTTAACTCATTGGGGAGGTTAAGTGTTTGAGAACCTTGTGATAGGATTCCATGAATTGTTTGCATTGCATTTGCATATGCATTGGCAGTGTAAGTCCAAAGTGTAGCCTTGGCAATGTAAGTCCAAATATTTTTAGCATTGTGATTTGCTATTTGTTTTCCCTAACTTAAACGTATTGTCAAACATCAAAAAAAGGAGAGATTGTTGAGGTAATCTATGATCCGTGTGACCATGTGTTTTGATGTTTGGGCAAAGAGTTTATGTTAGGTTCACCCTTGTGTTTGATATGTGTATTTGAGTGTGTAGGTTTGCAGGATACACATATGACTCAACTTGATGGCTTCGGGTCCGGTGAAGGATAGAGCATCCGAGGGACCGTGGACATGAAAACAACAATGAGCCGAGGGAAGGTACTTTGAGATATACATGAAGGATGGCACGAGGACGAGCCACGAGCTTGTATACATCCGAGGGACGAGACCCAAAGTGAAAAAGGCTTGAAAGTAACAGGTTAAGGCTGCGATGAAGAGTCAAGTGAATCGTGAGGGTCCGAGTGCGAGTGAAATGTACTCAGGAAGGAAAACCCTAGGTTTACGATTTTACCAATTGACTGGTTGAGGTCACAGAAAGATCGATCGACTGATCTTTCTGTGCAGTAGACTGGTGTCGGCTGGATTTGAATGTTGGGTTGTAACGCTCGAATTCGACAACTGTTAGTCGACTGGTGTTTGCACCAATCGACTGGTAATGGTTGGATTAGCAAACGAGTTCACTACAAGAATTTTAGGATTCAACAACGCCCAATAGACAACGGTTGTTTGAAAAACCTTTGTCATTTTTCCATTTAACAACAGTTTCATTAAAAATCATTGTAGTTGATCATTTTTTCGGAAAAGACAATTATTTTTAAAAAAACCGTTGTCTTATGTATGTTAAAGACAACGATTTTTTAAAACTGAATTAACTGTTGTCTATTTGTGTTACTAAATTGAAATGCATAACAGCGTGCGAGGGAAAACGCGCGTCGTTTACATTGTAATGAGTAATATATATTTTAGATAACACATGATACCTCCCCTTAATTCATTCTCTTAAATCGTCGCAGCGAGCGACAACGCCGAACCCTAAGACACCTCAAACTTCCTTGTCATCTTTTCTTTCTTCTCCTTCTTCTTCTTCCTCCTCTTCGCCGATGCTTTATATACGCATAAATATCACTCACTTGCCTTTTGTTTGCTTCACCGGTTGCCAAAAAGAAAAGGGGCGAGAGTTTCGGGGGCGAGAGAGAGAGACGGGGGGGGGGGGGGGGGAGGCGATGGCTTCTTCCTTCGACGATGCCTTCACCGGCGGCGACGATGAGGAGGTTTTGACGGTGAGTACTTCCTCTCGTCCTTTCAACGAGGATGGTTACCTGTGCTACGACTACCGTCGCAGCGTTTCGGCGCCTTCTCATCCGCGTTCTCCCCCTCCGAGGGCGTCGGTCTCGATGAAAAGCGGCAGCTTCCCCTCTTCACCCGTGGGTTACAGCTTCCGAGGGGAAGCTCTCCCTTCTGACTTCTCGGATCCCGTGCTGGAATCCAACGGGAAGCACTTCGGGGAGGTGGATCACGATGGGGTGTTCTCTTCGGATGGGCCGATACTATCGTCGCCCACCGAGATGGAGCAGGAGGAGGGTTTTCTCCTGTGGGAATGGCGTCGGTGAGTGCCTCCTTTCACGATCTGCTTTGTTGATGCCCTTATTTCTTCAACATTTTTTTTATATGTTGATTCTGGCATCTTAAAGTTTCCAACTTTTAGCATATATTCTTGTCTAGAAGTTTGATGCATGTTATTCTTATATATACTTTAAAACTAAAAGTTGTGAGCATAGATTTTCCTCTGTGCATCAACCAATCAAGTTTGTCTTTTCTCAGAAGGAATTTGATCTCCACCTTTTTTTTTTCTATGTGCGACAGTAGTTAGTAAAAACAATTTTATGTTCTTCAGATCAAATAGGGCAAAACTTGCAAGATCAAGTGATGCTTATTATGATCCATTGGTGAAACTATTTGCTTCTATAAACTAGTCCATTGTCTCAAGTGCGACCATTATATCTTTTACGGCTTTTTACCAAAGGGCACACCCAACAATTGATAATTACCAAAAGGTGTACCATGGTTTCTTTTTACCAAAGGGTGCATCTCTTTTAGTAAACTTCCTATTATACCCCTCCCGCTAATGTATGGCTTTCTCAATTCACATTTCGAGACATCTGAACCACTTTATGACTAAAATAATATTTTGTGGTTCGGATAGGCATGAAGTCGAATTTGTCTCAGCCTATATATATATTAATACGTTGCACAAGTCGATTCCACCCAAAGGTACATATATATTTCTACCTTGCACAACTTGATTCATCACCAAGGCACCTGAGGAAGATAGGTGTTGAAGAAGAAAAAGCAAGCAACAGTTTGGTAACAAATAGAAATAGTAATGTACGTATGATTCTCATCTTTGATATGGTATCAGACCTAGTTTTATACATGATAAACTCTTTCTACCAGTATTTTTTTTGGTGAAGGACTGTAAGGGTGTCATGTTACATAATTAGGGCTCTCTGAAATTTTTTAAACTTAGGATAAATGAATGCTTGAATTCGACCTAGGGGGTGATATCTGACCATATCAGGCCCTAGTAGGGCCTGAAATCAAATGATAGGAGGACTTGAAATAAAAGAACTTCAGGCCCTAGGAGGACCTGAAATAAAAGGATTTCTATTATTTTAGGCCCTATGAGGTCCTGAATAAAAGGATTTTAGGGGCTGGCAGGGCCTGAATTCAAAGGATTTCAGGCCCTAGGAGGGGCTAAATTCAAAAGATTTCAGGCGCTCCTAGGGCCTGAATTCCTTTGATTTCAGGCATTCAGGCCCTCCTAGGGCCTTGATTATGATTTTCAAAGTTTGCTAAATGTAATTATAATTGATTTTCAGGGATGATAATGTTGTTGATGAAATTCTCTCTGAGATATGGAATACTCTTGATGCTAATGCTGTCATGGGGAATGGAGCAGAAATAGCCACTATATTCTTCCATTATCTTCCCAGTATGGTGATAATAGAATTACAAGGAATTTAACATTTGATCTAAATGAAGAAGCAACTAATTTAGAAGATGAGGGTCTGAATTCTTCTACAAGAGTTGTTGAATTCTTTGAGCCAACCTGGAGTAGGGAGAAAGAAATTGAAATCCGAAATGCAGATGAAATACAACCCAATACAAGTATACTAGAATTCCAAGCTGATGATATGCAAATTGAGAAATATGAATTCTCCCCAGATCAGTACAATGACTTAGAGGAGGAGTTTCCATTAGCTGAAGATCCTTATATTTTGAATTCTCGATTGCTTGCTTGGGCCAATTGGAGAGGTAGAGGCAAGAGATGAGCATGAATTTTTTTGTGGGGCAGATATTTTCATCGAGAGAAGAATTCAAGAATACACTTGTCAAACATGCCATGGTTAAGCATATGAGATATAACCCAGTTGACACTAGAAAAAATAGAGTTAAAGCAGTGTGCTTCAACTAACCATGTACATGGAGAGTAGTAGCAAGGGGGGAAGTAGAGTTTACTGTTACAAAATATGTAAAGGAACACCAATGTGGAATTGTTAGGGAAAGTGTTGATCATCATGCATGCTCTTCATCATTTGTTGCTTCTTTTATTGAAGAGCAATTTCTTCATAATAACCAATACAAACTAAATATGACTATATCAGATATTAAAGCTAGATTTGGAGTGACCATATTATACAGAAAAGCATACATAGCTACGGAGAAAGCATTGAAAAAGGTTGTCGGAGATTATGATGAGACATATAGAGATCTTCCACAATATCTGCGTGAGTTAAGAGCTAGAGACCCTGAAACTTATGTGGCACTATACAGGAATGGTGACAATCAGTTCCAGCGGTGTTTTTGGGGTTTTGGTGCTTGCCGAAGGGTGTTCAGGTCTTATTTGCGTAGACTTATCGGAATTGATGTCACACACCTAAAAGGAAAGTATCCGGGTGTAATGTTGATTGCTACGGCGATTGATGGTAATGACAATGTTCTCCCAGTTGCATTTGCAATAGCTGAAGTTGAATGTGGGTCTGCATGGGAGTGGTTTTTGGAGCATACAAAGAGGTACTTTGCTGTCGATGATCACTTAATCACTATAGTATCAGATAGATATCGGGGCATTATATCAGTAGTTAGAAAAGTCTACACAAACGCACTGTTGATGCAGTCTGACCTGATTGTTGTTTTGGTGTTGACATAAATTTAAGTTTAGGTTAGTAAGATGAGTTTGGCTTAAGTCCTGGTCGGGGACTGGGTACGAACCCCGGTGAGTGAAGTCGGGTGACGGAAACCCCGGTGAGTGAAGCCGGGTGATGGAAATCCCGGTGAGTGAAGTCGGGTCCTGGTGAGTGAAGTCGGGTGAAGGAAACCCCGGTGAGTGATGTCGGGTCCTGGTGAGTGAAGCCGGGTGACGGAAACCCCAGTGAGTAAAGTCGGGTCCTGGTGAGTGAAGTCGGGTGATGGACACTCCGGTGAGTGAAGCCGAGTCCTAGCGATTGAAGCTAGGTGAAGGAAACCCTGGTAAGTGAAGCCAGGTCCTAGTGAGGGAAGCTAGGTTGAACAAAGTCCCGGTAAGTGAAGCTGGGCACGAAGTCTTGGACCGAGGGACTGAGAATTGAGCATACTGGTCGGAGAAGGGCATGTGAGCTCTTTCTCTGGGACCAAAATGAGTCAGAGAAGGCTAGGGAGCATGTTCTCTGGACTTAGGGTTAAAATGGTCGGAGCTGGATCGGTCTGTGGTCCGATCAGGGAGTTGGCTCTAACTCCTAGTTGTGGATCGATCTGGTGACCGATCCAGGGCGTCTGATCGTTCTAGTGAACGATCAGAAAGAGAACAGAATGTTTCTTTTTGGCTTCTAATTGTTCTGGTGAACGATCAGGGAGAGAACAGAAACATTCTGTGTGGTTTCTGATCGTTCTGGTGAACGATCAGAAAGGGATCATAGAAGTTCTGGAGAAAACCCTGATCGGTCAAGGTGACTGATCAAGGTTCTCCTGGACCGATCAGGATGGGTCCTGATCGCTCCAGAGGTGACCTGATCGGTCACTGTTGTTGATGCAGCCTGGCCTAATTGTTATTTTGGTGTTAACAACGATTTAAGTTTGGTTGAATGAATTTGGATCAGTCCAGGTGGATCTGGGAGATCGCACGCTGGCATGAGAAAAGACCTAGTGGGACTAGGCACACCTAGTGAGAAGCTAGGTTGGTTGAAACCCTAGCTTGGAAGGCTAGGTGTGAAAAAGTCCTAGCTTGGAGGGCTAGGTGTGAAAAGTCCTAACTTGGAGGGTTAGATGTGAAAAATCCTAGCTTGGAGGGCTAGGTGTGAAAAGTCCTAACTTGGAGGGTTAGGTGTGAAAAGTCCTAACTTGGAGGGTTAGGTGTGAAAAAGTCCTAGCTTGGAGGGCTAGGTGTGAAAAGTCCTAACTTGGAGGATTAAGTGTGAAAAAGTCCTAGCTTGGAGGGCTAGGTGTGAAAAGTCCTAGCTTGGAGGGCTAGGTGTGAAAATTCCTAACTTTGAGGATTAGGTGTGGAAAAGTCCTAGGTTGGAGGGCTAGGTGTGAAAATTCCTAACTTGGAGGGTTAGGTGTGGAAAAGTCCTAGCTTGGAGGGCCAGGTCCTAGCTTGGAGGGCTAGGTTGAAGTCCCGGTGAGTGAAACTGGGCACGGAGTCTTGGTCCGGGAGACTAAGCATGAGTCAGAGAAGGGTTGGGAGCTTGTTCTCGTGACTTAGAGTGGATTTGGCCTTGCCTGGATTGGTCTGGTGACCGATCAGGGAAGTTGACACGGAGTTCCTTCGTAGATTGGTCTGGTGACCGATCCAGCTATGTCTGATCGGTCTGGTGACCGATCCGGGAGCATACAGTGAGTTTGAAAACCTTACTGATCGACTCCTGATCAGTCTGGTGACTGATCAGGGAGCATACAGTGAGTTTGGAAACCTTACTGTTCAGCTCCTGATCGGTCTGGTGACCGATCAGGGATACTATTCAGATCGTTCTGGTGAACGATCAATCGACGCGAGCTTCTCACTATAATCGATCAGGCTGGAGCCTGATCGGACAGAGAGTGGCCTGATTGGTCACCAGTTCGATCAGGCCACACCCTGATCGGTCTGGGGACCGATCAGGAGGTTTAGACTGTGAAGCTAGAAAATCACTCTGAGAAGAGGTGGATCGGTCTGGTGACCGATCCACGACTTGGGATTGATCTAGTGATCGATCCCGGAGAAGTCGCGATTTCAGGTTTCTCACTGGGGACCGATCAGGCTGGAGCCTGATTAGTCTGAGCCCATCCTGATTAGTCTGGTGACCGATCAGGAGTCACTCTGATCAGTCCAGTGACCGATCAGTAGCAATAAACTTTAATTCAAATCGTTGTCAGACGTTCTGATCGCGTCTGTTTTCTCTGTCGATTCTCTGATACACTGCTGATTTCATTTAATATGCTGTGCTAAGCTTTTTCTAAGTGTGTAGGTGACCCAGGAGGATTCAAATACTCATGGAGGGTCAATGGGAGGCTTTCCTTTGAGCAGGTTTGGCTGTTTCTCCTTCTCAGGTTTCAATGGGCAACTGGCGCAGCTGGCGACTGACGGAGGCTCAGCTGGAGAGGAGGTCTTCAGTGGACTGAGTGCTCAGGGAGATCAGTGGGTTCAGGCTGGCTCAGTGGATGCTGATGAAGCTTGCGATGGTGAGTAGAGTTTAAGTTGAAGCTGATGCAGAGGAGCGAAAACAAGAAGCAGATAGAAACTTGGGAAGTTTCGCTGGGTTGTGGTGCTAGTGTGCTCTCTGTTGCTTTGAGCTTAAGCGTTCTTGTCACATTCTTGTGAGCTTCTCTTCTCGAGTGTCTCGTGAGCTTAATTTGTATCCATCTGTGAGACAGCTTGTGGAGAGGTTTCTCCACCGAGAAAGAGGCTTCAGTTTATCCGGTGTTCACCGGGGCTTGATCTGCCGACGATCAAGGGATCGTCCACCTTACAGGCACGCCAAGGAGTAGGGGCAAGTTATCCCCGAACCTTATACATCTCCGTCTTAGCGTTTGTTTGGTTTGCGTTTCCTTCTCTGCTTTGTTCTTTGTTCTGCATTTTCTTCCGCTGCTAATCTGATCACGCAGAAAACTTCAAAGAGCAACTTGTGGGTGTCTGGCTACATTCACCCCCCCCCTCTCTAGCCATCCAAGCACCAACAAGTGGTTTAAGAGCTTGGGGCTCTGTTCAAGCGGCTTAACATCCGAGAGCTAACAAAGATGGCCATGGGAAGAGAAGGGTTTAGCACCAGCCGACCTCCATTCCTTGACGGCACTGATTTTCCATATTGGAGGTCAAGGATGGAGTTTTATTTGAAGACAAACATGAGCATGTGGTTCTCAGTGAAGGAAGATTTCTCTCCTCCAAAGGATATTGAGGGAAAAGATCTTGACTTCTCCATGTGGTCGGCTGTGCAAATCAAAAGGGGGGAAGCCAATGCCAAAGCTGTTGTCACCTTGCAATGTGGGATGAACAAAGAGCAGCTAATCAAGGTTGGCCCCTTCACCTCTGCCAAAGACCTATGGAACAAACTCATTCAGCTCCATGAAGGAACTCATGAAACCCGGACAGCCTAGAAGGACCTCCTTCTCAACCAACTCCAGAACTTGACAATGGAGGAAAATGAAACGGTGAGTATGCTTCATGGTCGGTTCAAGGAAATTGTCAATGGCTTGCATTCCATCAATGAAAAGGTGGAAAATCGAGATCTTATAAGGTACGTTCTCAAAGCCTTCCCTAGGAATACTTTGTGGTCATCCATGGTGGGTGCCTACAAGGTTTCCAAGGATTTTTCTTTTGTTAAGTTAGAAGATCTATTTTGTGAAATGGAACTACATGAGATCTCTAACCAAAGCCCAAAGGAGAAAGGGTTGGCTTTAGTGGCAGGTGACAAAAAGAAGAAAATGGAGGAGAAGAGGACCTACTGTCATGTGGCTCTAGTGGCCTTAGAAGAGTCATCCAAGGAGAGTGACAACGAATCAAGAAGCTCCTCAACCGCGCCTTCATCATCTTCGGATGATGAAGAGGTAATCTCTCCCGAGTTGGATAAGTGTTATAGGACAATTGCTTGTTTAACTAGGTTGTTAAAGAAATCTAAGAACAAAGCAAAGTTATTGAAATTAGAAATAGAAGAATTAAAATCCTCTAAGGTTGAGGATGTTAATGATTTCCACAGTGAGTCCCTTGAAAATGAAAATAAGATCTTGAGGAGTGTGGTTGAGAAACTCAAGAATTTTCTTGAGAAATTCTCAACTAGCTCCAAAACCTTGGACATGATCCTAAATTCACAAAAGGCGGTTTACAACAAGGTTGGTTTGGGTTATCAACCTAAAGAACCTAATGCCATGTCATTAATGTCAAGAACCCAATTTAGATCATCAAATGATTCTAGGGTTCAAAAGGTTAGAAAGAAAATGACTAAGGCATGGGTGCCAAAGTCATTCATTGTAGATTCATTAGGTCCCAAAATTTGGGTACCTAAAACTTACATATTTTGAATTGTATAGCTTAGGTTGAGGGGGAGCATCTATCAACATGGGTGGTTGATATTTGGTGCTCCAAACATATAGTCATTCCTAGTTAGGAATGTGCTTATCATTTCATTAAATTCACATGGATGGTTTAGATTAACACATAACTTGCTCTTGCCATGGATTGCTTAGGATAATAAGTTTTTCTTGTTGCAATTTATGTTTTCCTGCAAGTTATGGTTTATGATATGTCTTATCTCAAGCTTAAGGTGTTTTGTTTGGTGAACATGATCGAGTATGCCATGATTTTCTTGTGTGTGTTATAGAACATAAAGGCATGCTATTGAACAAGTATGGACGCATGAATTAGTATTGATTCAAAAATCACTATGAAAACTTCACCATACATCATTAGACAAAGAACATGAACTTAAGGTCTATGACTTAGTTGTTCAAAACCTAAGAGTAACTTGGATTATCAAAATTGTTTGGAATAAACATGATCATGCTTGGAATATACTTATCATGCCTTGATACAAACCTGTTTGTGGTATTATCCATAATCCATAAAAATTCTTGATTCTTGATGTGGAATAAAACTTAATCAAGGGACACAAATCATATGGTTTATTTTGGTTAAGGGAAATGAATTGTGATTAATGGAACTCTCTTAGGGATTAAATCTAATTGGTTTAGGGTTTTGGAGTGGTTTATAGTTGAAACGAACTCGTTTCTGAAACTGATCAGTTTCAGACAACTTTCCGTATCAGACATGATCGGTCCACTGACCGATCAGGACTCACCCTGATTGGTCTGGTGACCAATCAGGAACCATTCTGTTCGGTCTGATGAACGATCAGATCAAGTCTGGTCAGCAGACTCCCTAACTGATTCAAAATTGGTAAATCATCAAGAGTTAGGGCTATAGTTAAGATATACTTGAAACAAATCTGGTACAAACCAATTACAATTGAAACACACTTGATCCTCTATTGGTACAAATTGTTGGTGCAAGTTGCATCAATGATGTTCCTC
>JAGFNQ010006058.1:84243-132531 GCA_024364735.1 Boesenbergia rotunda
AAAGGAGTAGGTGAAGGGCGAGTGAACTCGTGCCGGTTCGACCTAGGGTTTCATGCAAATCCGAAGTCCGAACCAAGTCCTTAAGGCTAACATTATATGTATCTATGCTTTGTGTTTGTGTACCTTGCAGGTATCAAAAACCGGAGGCAAAGCAGGGTAAAAATCAAGGTTGGCAGGCCTTAGGGGGGCGCCCCCAGCAAGGGGGGTGCCCCCATGCAACCAGGGCACCCCCAGCAAGGGGGGCGCCCCCAGCCAGTACTAAATAAGCTGTTTTCGTGCTGCAGTCAAAATAAGTGTCAACCGGGGCGCCCGGATTAACATTGTTTCGTTGCTACGAGTCTAAAGCAGTGGATAAGCGCTGACTGGGTTCAAGATGGGTGCCCGGAAGATCCGGGGCGCCCTGGTCAAAGCTGTTATCAGCTGCGGCGAGGTAGACGCAGGGATAAAGTTTGACCAAGTCTTCCGGGGCGCCCCCAGCGTCTAGGGCGCCCCCAGGAGGCCTATATAAGGGGCTTCGACCCCTCAGCTTCTGACACGAATTCCAAGAACCATTCCAAGCTTTCTGACCAACTGAACCACGCTAGAAACGAGGCTCTACGACCGGAAGGCTCCAGGAGGAGGTGCGCGACACTTCGGAGGTCCAGATCGGCCGAGCTTCAAACCTTGTCTCGTTGGTTTGCTTTTTAATTACTGTATTTAAATTTCTATATTATTGCTTGTAATACTGCACTGTAAGTCGGGTTTCTCCGCCTCCGGAAAGTCCGGAAAGGAGACCAATAGTGGACGGGCGTTCCCGTACATAGGCCTTGGATGTACTGACCCTGGGGGGTCGGGAACCAAGTAAAATCCCGCGTGTCCTTTGCTGTGCTTTTATTCGTTCTATTTATTTTCCGCTGCGCTAACACTCTAAGTCTAGAACGAAAGTTACGAAGATTTCCGAAAAGTTTTCACGGTCGATATTCACCCCCCCTCTATCGACGGCACCGGTCCTACACAAATCTGGTACTAAGGGAGTACAAATTTGTTCAAGTGGTAAAATATGGGGAGGAATTTTGAGACCCTTGATTCTCAGAAATGTTTCTGAAACTTCAAGTGTTAAAATGAGGTTTGGCTAATCAACTTAGAACGAAACTTAATTTGATACAAACCTATGTTGGAATGTTCAAATTCATAAGAAAGGATTTGTTGAGTCATGACTCTTGCTCTTAATGTAGTGTTTCAGAAATTTTTCTGAAACGTTGAATATCAATAGAGTCTACACCCCTATTGTGGAATGCAAATTATTAATGCAGTCTGGTCAGGAACGTATCAGAGTTTCAGGAATTTTTCTGAAATCTGATCGGTCCCCAGACTAATCAGAAATTTTTATGTATCAAGTAATCAACGAACCTGATCGGTCACGGAGACCAATCAGGATTATGTGTTGGATAGAGTTGCATTCCCTACTTGTCATATGAAACATATACATGTTTGACCATGATATAATTCTGTATATGGTTTCATGTGCAATTCACACTTATTGACGTATAATGCATATACATTGTTACCATAAAACATTTATGGTATATGCTTCTCATATGCAATTCAAAAATCATACTTTAATTTTCTTGTCATATGAAACATATACATATTTGACCATGATATTATTCTGTATATGTCTTCATGTGCAATTCAAAAATTATCCTTTGATTATTTTGGGTTTTGGGGGGAGACCCTTGATTGAGAGGAGTTATGTTAAAACTTAATAATCATGCCCTTTTTCGATGTTTGACAAATGGGGAGAGAATGGTTGATTAAGTTTGAGGTTATTATAGGGGGAGGATCTTGATTCCCTTATGAGAACTGAATGGACTTCAATTGATCATTAATACCTAAACTTAAATTGGATTGCCAAACAACAAAAAGGGAGAGATTATTGATGCAGTCTGGCCCGATTGTTGTTTTGGTGTTGACAACGATTTAAGTTTAGTTGAATGAATTTGGATCAAGTCCAGGTGGATCTGGGAGATCGCACGCTGGCATGGGTAAAGACCTAGTGGGACTAGGCACACCTAGTGAGAAGCTAGGTTGGTTGAAACCCTAGCTTGGAAGGCTAGGTGTGAAAAAGTCCTAGCTTGGAGGGCTAGGTGTGAAAAGTCCTAACTTGGAGGGTTAGGTGTGAAAAAGTCCTTGCTTGGAGGGCTAGGTGTGAAAAGTCCTAACTTGGAGGGTTAGGTGTGAAAAGTCCTAACTTGGAGGGCTAGTTGTAAAAAGTCCTAACTTGGAGGGCTAGGTGTGAAAATTCCTAACTTTGAGGGTTAGGTGTGGAAAAGTCCTAGCTTGGAGGGCTAGGTGTGAAAATTCCTAACTTGGAGGGTTAGGTGTGGAAAAGTCCTAGCTTGGAGGGCCAGGTCCTAGCTTGGAGGGCTAGGTCCTAGCTTGGAGGGCTAGGTTGAAGTCCCGGTGAGTGAAACTGGGCACGGAGTCTTGGTCCGGGGGACTAAGCATGAGTCAGAGAAAGGCTAGGAGCTTGTTCTCGTGACTTAGAGTGGATTTGGCCTTGCCTGGATCGGTCTGGTGACCGATCAGGGAAGTTGGCATGGAGTTCCTTCGTGGATTGGTCTGGTGACCGATCCAGCTATGTCTGATTGGTCTGGTGACCGATCCAGCTATGTCTGATTGGTCTGGCTTGATCTGCCGACGATCAAGGGATCACCCACCTTACGGGCACGCCAAGGAGTAAGGGCAAGTTATCTCCGAACCTTGTACATCTCCGTCTTAGCATTTGTTTGGTTTGCGTTTCCTTCTCTGCATTGTTCTTGGTTCTGCATTTTCTTCCGCTGCTAATCTGATCATGCAGAAAACTTAAAAGAGCAACTTGTGGGTGTCTGGCTACATTCACCCCCCCCCCTCTCTAGCCATCCAAGCACCAACAACTGTGATCAATCAGGGCACAACCTGATCGGTTAGGTGACCGATCAGGTGCCTCAGGTTAGTGAACCTGCGGGTTGTGGCTTGAAAACCTAGTAACCTGGTGGATCGGTCTGGTGATCGATCCACGATCCCTGATCGGTCAGTGCGACCAATCACAGAGTCACTGGATCGATCAGGAGGTGACCTGATCGATCAGGGTCTTCACTGATCAGTCGGATGACCGATCAATGTCTGATAACTTTAATTTGAATTCGTTGGCAGACTTCTGATTTCACTCTGATTGCTTCTGATTTCTCTGTAACACTACTGATTTACTTTTGATTTGCTGTGCCAAGCCTCTGTTGAGTGTGCAGGTAATGCAGGGATGACTCAAACAAAGAAGGAGGATCAACTGGAGACTTTCACTTCGGTCAGGTTTGTTTATTTTCCATTCGCAAGATTCAACGGCTTCTGGTGCGGGCTGGTAACTGTCTGGCGAGGCTGGCGATTGACCTGAGGCTCGGCTGAAGAGGGTTCAGTGGACTGAGTCCAGTAGAGGTCAGTGGGTTGGTGACGGAGCCTGTTGCAGACGTGCCTGTGAGCTGCAGACGCACCTGGTGAGCTTCAGACGTGCCTGTGAGCTGCAGACGCACCTGGTGAGCTGCAGACGTGACTGGGATGACCTGGCGATGAGCAGAGGTTTAAGAGATGGCAAGCAAAGAAGAGATGAAGAATCTTTGAAACTTAGCATCTTTGAAACTCAACATCTTTTGAATCGTTTGCAACTTGAGCACTTTGAATCAGTGGAGAGCTTTGCGAGTCCATCAGCAAGTAGACACGAAGAGCTGGGAGTTCTTGCATGAGAGTTGTGTTGGGTTGAGCTTGGTGAAGTGTTCTCTGCTTTGTGCCTTCTGTCCTAGTGCTCTGTAAGCCTTCTTAAGTCTTTGTGTGCTTAATTTGAGATCATTCTTAAGACTGTTGTGGAGAGGTTTCTCCACCGAGAAGGAGGTTCTATTCTATCCGGATTTCCTAGGCTTGATCTACCGACGATCAAGGGATCGCCCACCTCACGGGCACGCCAAGGAGTAGGGGAAGTTATCCCCGAACCTTGTAAACCCTTTGAGTTAGCGTCTTTGGTTTTCTGTTGTTTTCTGTTTCTGTATTTCTGCTTGTTTTCTTCCACTGCTAACCTAATCGCAGAAAGTAAAAGAAGGCGAAAGTTTTTGTGTCTCGCGATTCACACCCCCTCTCTCTAGCCATCCAAGGTCCAACACGCACATCATGCTTTTTGTTGCCACCACATGTCTTGTAATATGGTAACTGATACTGGAAGTAGGGCTGCTTTAGGTTTGTTTTGGGCAGCAGCACGAGCCAACACAACACTCCAATATGATATGATAATGCAGACAATGCTTGAAAAACATCTAGATGCCCATAAGTGGCTTCAGAACATTGACCCTAAAAGGTGGGCAAATGCACACTTTACTAGGAGAAGGTATAGAATGCTTACCACGAATTGTGTGGAGAGCTTAAATGCTTTGTTCAAGTCCACACGTGAGCTTCCCATAAACAGGTTAATTGATACTACCAGAAGAAAAGTAGCTCAATGGTTCTTGAACCGTAGAGAGGAAGTCTCCAAATGACATGTTGCTTTGACACCTCATGCTACAAAAGAAATGGATTCAAGGAGAGAGGAAGCTAGATCTTATAAGGTTCACCCTTACTCTTAATCAGAAATGGAAGTAGAAACATGGGGCACTTCATACATTGTTGATTTGGAAATTTTTTTTTGTCATTGTGGGGAGTTTCAAATTTCAGGACACCCTTGCTCACATGCTATTGCCGTAATTATTCACAGGAACATGGATACACTGCCATATTGTGAGCATTATTTTTATTCAGAAACTTGGAAGTGGGTTTACATGGATCGTATTTTCCCTTGTAGAAGCAAACAGTTTTGGCCTATAGGCGTAAATGACATTATAGTTCTCAGTCCTCGTAGCCTTGTGCAGCCTGGTAGACGAAAGAAGACACGGATTGAGTCCAGACACAATGGCAAGGTGAAACTAAAATGCAGTCGATGCAAACAACTTGGTCATAATAGAAGGACATGTAGAATGCCGCCAGCACCAAGGTCTTGAGTTAATTGGTATATGTATTGCAGGAATATTCTGATTGAATTGTATATTTTGTAAGGAGGAGAAATGAATGTATATATTTTGTATATTGTACAGCCATAGTATTGTCAAAATACTAGTTGTTGTTAATGTTGTCACTTGAAGAAGTATTTCAATATTATAATACATTTCACCTTTTGTAATTCAATGTAAGCAGAAAACATGCCCTCTGATTTCTGAACTCACAATAATGTTATTTCAGGTCTTGAAGTCCTGAAGTCCTATGTTTTCTGAATATCTGTCATTTGAGCCCCTCTGATTTCTGCTTTGTTGATTCATTGTTCTGTGCCAACTGATACTGTATCAAGCTGTAATTGATACTCATTATGACTACGTTTGGAAACCAAGAATACCATCAGGTAGCTAAACTCTAACTACTGATAATGAGTTTTGAAAAATTCAAATATCCTAGGTCCATAAAAAAAGTCTCCTTGTGTGCCAAATTCTGAAAATATGAGCTCATGATGTGCATGGAATCCAATTGTGGTATGCAATGCCTTGTATTTAGGTACTCTCGAGTTGCAACTTTCTTGTTTCATTATTAAAATGTTGTCAGAACATGTACATTTATATAAAAGATTGCTGTATAAGTATTTAATCATACTTGTAAGCAGGTTTTATTAAATTTTTTACAATCTGAATTCAGACCCACATTGGGCCTGAACCAGAGGATTGCAGGCCAAGCTTGGGCCTGAAATGAGATTATTTCAGGCCCAACATAGGCCTGAAATGAGATTATTTCAGGCCCAGCGTGGGCCTGAAATGAGATGATTTCAAGCCCACACTGGGCCTGGAATGAGATGATTTCAGGCCCACGCTGGGCCTGCAATGAGATTATTTCAGGCCCAGCGTGGGCCTGAATTAGTTTGTTTCAGGCCCTGAGTGGGACTGAAATTAGATTCTTTCAGACCCACCGTGGGCCTGAATTCAAATGATTACAGCAAAAGCAAGTTTCAATATTACTGATGGTATCGACAACAATTACAGATTATTGATTATATAATACACAAAAACAAGTATCTTTGGAATGCAATGTTTCATTGATTTCAAAAGGATTACATACATTGTATAATTACAAACATACAATGTTTGGATTGACACTTACATATGCATTGTATCAACAAAAACAATATTTACAGATTTAGCTTCCAGAACTGGTCTCTCATTATTTTATATCCCACCTGAAATCGATAAGGTTTCATTTGCTTTTTGCTAAACTCTGTGGATCTTTGAAAGACCAGACTTTCAACATACCGCATAATGAAAAAGCACAATCCAACCTGAAAAAACCAATATTATCATTATTGTCATCTTATAATTCCAACTAAGAAATCAATTGTTATTTTTAACAAAAAAAAATAAGATATTACGATCTGCTTTGGGTGGGTCCTTGGACTACAATTTTATTAAAGTCTGTCCCCGATATGGAAGGCAATCCTTTATTCCATATCTTGTAATATGACCAGTTTAAATTTTTAAAAAACGCCACCTACACAGATTTTACATTAGTAACAATTATATTGCATTGAAACTTTTTGTAGAGGTATATATATGAAATAGAAAATTTACAATTTTTTCAAATTTTGCAGTGTACCCTTTTGTGGTGCCGAGAGAATTATAATGATGGACACTACCTTCCACGAGGTCAATAATCAGTAGATGTCAATGATCATCTGCATTATTTAGAGGACAGATGATATATCTAATTGACTTATCTGTATCAGTATCAATTGTTTGTTCAAATGCTGTAGTGTGAATCACCTCAAATAGTTCCTATGTTTATTTAAAAGGAAGTATTAGTCGACGAAATCCTAGAAAAAAATAACAAAACAACTTATTAATTGACTTACATCTAACCCCACCCCACAGAATATGGAGGGGTGGTATGGTGAGTTAGAGGATTTTGCTTCATTTACAAGAATTGTCCAGTATGTATTTATGCAATCCCCGGTGGTGTAGTCATTCCAATCAAATATTGTCAAAAATGATTGCATATCTAATGAAAAGGTCCCATTGGACCATACTGGATTATTCTGATACCTACATGAACATAATATAAGCAACTTAGTAAGAAGGTGAACGAATAAATTTTATTAATGAATGAGAATAATCATCATTGTTTCACAAATTTATGCAATCGCAATAACAACTATCTCACTTTAATTTACTAAGCTTTAATAAGGTTTCAGCTATCTCTGCATCTTTATTCTTCTTAAAAAATGCCCTGGCATTCTTCAAGATTTTGTTTTTCACCTGTTCCGGAAGGAGTCGTCGGCGATGGCCAATCACTGAGGCTCAGCCCCTATGAAGATGACTGCGTCTTCGAGGAACCTAGGAATCCTGCGAGAGTAACACAAGCGTTAGGGGACACGCCGGCAGGGGTCCGGCGGAGTCCACTCCGACGCTCAAGTTAGTAGGGTGTCCGAATGGTGGTGGGAAAGAAATACAAAATGTAAAGATGATTGGTCTTAACCCCCTTACCGGAGGGGTTGAACTACCTTTTATATCGGTGTTGGAAAACTAGTCGTGCCCCCCTTTTATCGGTGCCATGACTCCGATACTTGAGCCACACCCCCTGCTTTCGGTGATGAAGGGATATCCCTTGAAACCGTCGGTGCCATTAACCTTCTTTCCCTCATTGAGCCAATTTTATAGGGGGAGTGCGTGGATTTTTTCTAATCGGTATTTGGGGTCGACTGTTGAGAGGACCCCTCCCCCCGAGGTGGGCTCGGGAGTCTCTGGATGTGATATCTCCCGAGGTAGCCTTCCCGAGCGCACCCCTAAGAGGGGGTCCCGGGGCCTGAGAGAGGAGATCAGGTCGCGTCCTTAACTTCTTCATCCCCGTGTCCGACCCAGACTACCCAGCCCCATCACAAGTCCCCCCCTTTCAAGTCAGATCGAAGGAAGTGTGGCTGACTAATCAGACTAGTACCGGGATGAAGAAGTTAAACTCGCCTAGGTCCGTGTCGTTGCGCTTGTCCTTGCCATAATCCTGAAATGTTCCCCCTTCTCCTCTTTTTTTTTAGGCTTTCAGACATATTCCCAGGGTCTCTTGACCCGGGCTGCTCCTTCATATATGTCACCGGACTCCCACAAATTTTGGGGCATCTACAATATCAAGGTTACCCAGCGCGTGCCACAGGGCCACGTGTCTTTTTTCCTTGCTTTGCGGCGCACTGCGGGTCATACGAAGCGCCGACAATTGATCACTAGCCGATCCTTGGAATGACCTAAGAATATCCTCATCGTGCTGGCCTCCAATTGCCTCGGGGGAGGTGTCACTTTCCTATAAAAGTGGGTGTAACGGCACCCTGCGAAAGCCTTACCCTAGTTGTTGTCCCGAGTTTTTCTCCCTTACTTGCCCTTCTCATCAGTGCTTCCCCGGCGAAAGTACCTTCTTCATTGTTCTCCGCACCCTTCCTTCTTCCTCCTGGACCATGATGGGAAAGACAAGGAAGTCTTCTGGCTCGGATGAATGCTCTTTGGAAGAATTGGGGTTTCATCCTGAGTGGTATGAAACTATCTTCTCCAAGGTGAGGTCGGACTCCCTTTAGGCCGCTATTCAGAAATATGGCATTCCAGCAGATTGGGAGGTGAGGGTCCCAACCGCATATCAACGGCCAGTAACTCCCGATGAGGGTTTTTACACCTTCTTCCTAGGACAAATGGAATTAGGGCTGCCCTTCCCTATCCCCTCTTACTTCATGAATGTTGCACATTATTTCCGCATCCCCCTCTACCAACTGGATCCAAATGCTTTCGCCCAGATGACCGGGGCTCTGGTTCTCGTCAAACTTTTCGGCATTCCTTTAACTCCCCGATTCTTCCATTTCTTCTTTGCTCCTGTTGGCACTCACGGGGCCTTTTGCTTCACTGCTCGGGGTGGTCATAGATTTTTGGGAGGCCTTCCTTCTTCTCACAAGGGGTGGAAAGAGAGATTTTTCTATATCCGGCTTCCCGAGCGTCCTTTCAGCGATATTCATTGGTTGGAGAACTTGCCTCCTACCCCCGACCTCGGTGATTTCCAACAGGGTGCGGGACATCAACGGGCTAAGAGTATCTTGGCTGGGATGGAATTCCATGGGCTATAGTTGGTGCAATGCGAGGAGCACCTTTACCGGGTAGAGATCAGTCCAAAGAAGATTCCCATCGGCTCCAATCTGTGTGAGTAGCTTTGCCCCTGGTATAATGCTCAATTGATACTTGCTGACGCCCTCTTGTCTTTTACCCTGCAGGCGACATCCTGCTTTCTCTTGAGAAGAATAAATTCCTGAAGTGGGACCAGGCCCATGAACAAGCCTTGATCCCCGGGATAGTATCTTCGATTCCCACAGGAATCCCCTCCGAGGGTGGCAAAAAGGAGGGAGAGCTGTCAGTGGGCCCCGCAGCGCCGGAGATCCCCCATAGCGATGACATCTCGGCCTCGCCCCTAGTCTCTCAAGGAGAGCCCCTAGTCCTCCCCAAGGACTCCACAGGAAAAAGATGCCTCCTCATTGTCCGGCGTGCCCACTACTATCCCTGTGTCTAGGAAGACACGGCTCGAACGACGATCCCATGGGATCGCCCCCTAAAGTAGTTGAAGAAAGGCTTGCGCTCAACTACTGCTGAGGATGCAGCCTCTCCGGCTCCAGTCGCGGGGGTCGGACCCCCCCCCCTCCTCCGTCGTTGCTATGTCTTCTCCCGTTGCGAGTGCCGCAGTCCCTACAACCGACCCTCCTCGCGGCAAGGAGGTACTCACGGGACCACCTCGCTCCCATCGGAAGGCTCCCTTAACGGCAACGAAGGCTATCGACAGTGGCCAGTCTATCCGCATAAAGGGAGTCACCACAGGGGCATTACCTAGCGCTTCCAGTTCGGAGGAAGACGCTCCCCACCCCTGTGACGTCCCTGGCTCCTCTGCCCCCCCCCCCCCTACTATGGGGGCTCCTGGTCCGCTTTGGCAAGTAGCCAGATCAGCCCAGTACCTAGGCATGCTACACCAATCCTTACAGGCGGTAAATACCTCGTTCGTGCTCCTCAATTCTTCTTAACCTCATTTTACCAACTATCCTTATTCACCTCCCCAGGTCGCTTCGAACTGTGCGGCCACAAGCCGTTTACTGCACTCCGGAGGGGTTACTGAGAGTCTCCTGCGGCAGGTGGCGGATGCGGAGGCAGAAATGGGTCGGGCCCGTGAGGCCGACCTCATGCAACTAGAGGCAGCCGGGTCCTCCGAGAGAAAGCTGATTACTACCTGTCCTCCTTAATATCGACCGAGGATACCCTGCACGGGTACAAACTCCGGGAACGCCTGGGATCCGAGAGGAACAGGGCTCTAGAAGAGGACTTACAAAAATTATCGCGAGAGCGAGAGCAACTCCAGGCCCGCAATAAGGAGTTGTCGGACCAAATTACACTTTTGGAGTCGGCTAAGAAGAACCTGGAGGACCAGGGCATGGAACAGGAGCAAGTGATGGCCTTACGGGCGCACGATTTAGAACTGTCAAGTTCACACTCAACCGATCTCCATGATCAAGTGATCCAAGCCAACACCCAGGTTGTTGCCACTTCTCAAAAGCTCCACGAAGTACAGGAGGTTCAGGTGTGCCTGCTCCTAGAGGTGGATGCGCTCAAAATGGCCAAAGCCGACGCCGAACCTAAGGTCCAACAGCAGCCAAAAGATTCGGTACCTCCATTATCTCCGATGGAGGAGGCCTATAAAGCCAAATTTTTGGGGTCAGAGGAGTACGCCAGTCTGGTGGCTGCACAAGCATTTAAGACCCTCAAACAGGGCTTCTACGGTGCCATCAAGCAGTTGAAGGAGGATCAGTTATTGAAGCCGGGCTCTGATTTGAGCACCATAACCATTAAACGTGTTTGGGACGACCTTTCCCCCGAAGAGCGGGCTCTGTAGGGTGCCTCATTATTATGTTCTTGTCCTCCTTCCATACTCCCCTGACTGCTGTAGTTTATTCATTTGGAACTCTCTGATCTTAGGGCGAATATTTACTTGATTTACCATTAAACTCCTTGTTTTTAGAGTGATTCCCTGTTCATCTTCGGCCCTATGTAGCTGGAGCGGTCATGAGACTTTTATCTGGTTTTTGGTAGGGATGGTATTGGGTACAGCCCCGAACGTTGATCAACTCTTGGCCGAGCGTGTACAGCTCCGAGGCCGAGCCTACCCACCGAGAGATTATAGGGTTTCAATCAGCTCTTGGCCGGGCGTGTGCAGCTCGGAGGCCAAGGCTACACACTGAGAGGTTGTAGGGTTTTAAGCAACTCTTGGCCAGGCGTGTATAGCTCCGAGGCCAAGCCTACACACCGAGAGGCGGTAGGGTTTTAATCAACTCTTGGCCGGGCGTGTATAGCTCCGAGGCCAAGCCTACACACCGAGAGGCGGTAGGGTTTTAATCAACTCTTGGCCGGGCGTGTATAGCTCCGAGGCCAAGCCTACACACCGAGAGGCTGTAGCGTTTTAATCATCTCTTGGCCGGGCGTGTACAGCTCCGAGGCCAAGCCTACACACCGAGAGGCTGTAGGGTTTTAATTAGCTCTTGGCCGGGCGTGTATAGCTCCGAGGCCAAGCCTACACACCGAGAGGCTGTAAGGTTTTAATCAGCTCTTGGCTGGGCGTGTACAGCTCCGAGGCCAAGCTTACACACCGAGAGGTTGTAGGGTTTTAATCAGCTCTTGGCCGGGCGTGTACAGCTCTGAGGCCAAGCCTACATGCCGAGAGGATGTAGGGTTTTAATCAGCTCTTGGCCGGGCGTGTACAGCTCTGAGGTCAAGCCTACACGCCAAGAGGCTGTAGGGTTTTAATCAGCTCTTGGTCGGGTGTGTACAGCTCCGAGGCCAAGCCTACACGCCGAGAGGCTGTAGGGTTTTAATCAGCTCTTGGCCGGGCGTGTACAGCTCCGAGTCCAAGCCTACATACCGAGAGGCTATAGGGTTTTAATCAGCTCTTGGTCGGGCGTGTACAGCTCCGTGGCCAAGCCTACACACCGAGAGACTGTAGGGTTTTAATCAGCTCTTGGCCGGGCGTGTACAGCTCCGAGGTCAAGCCTATACACCGAGAGACTGTAGGGTTTTAATCGGAAACGGAGCCTTAACATTTCCCGAATGACACGTAGTGCATCTCTTTTATTAATGATACTGCAAGACAGTGGGACATTGAAAACATACAACGACGAAAGTGCATCACATGACAACTCACGAAGTACAGTACGGGCAATGATGTCGCGCAAGCCAAGGCCTTTCCAGTCTTCTGCCTTCACGGTCTTCCAAATAGTAGCTACCCCCTGTAAGGTTTTTGATGACGACGTAAGGGTCATCCCACTGCGGCTCTAACATCCTGGGATCACCCACCGGTTTGATTCTTTTCCAGACTCGATCACCCACCTCGAAGCTGCGGGCGATCACCCTCCAATTGTAGGTCAGCTGCATCCTCCGTTGATAGGCTTCCAACCATACCGGGGCCTTGTCTCGTACCTCCGATATGAAGTCCAGATCAATCAACCGCTCCTGGTCGTTATCTTCCTTGCGATAATGTCACCATCGTGGAGACTCCTCTCCTACTTCCACCGGAATGACGACCTCTGCTCCGTAGACTAATTGGAAAGGGCTCTCGCCGGTTCCTTCTTTTGGGGTAGTCCAATAAGACCACAAGATGCTGGGAAGTTCTTTGACCCAGCTGCCACCGACATGATCCAGCTTTAGTTTGAGCCCTCGCAGAATTTCCCGATTGACCACCTCCGCTTGTCCATTGCTTTGTGGGTAGGCGACGGAGGTGAAAGCCTGCTGAATGCCCAACCCTTCACACCATTCCTTCAATCTTCGTCCAGATAATTGTCTGCCATTGTCCGACACCAGCTTATGAGGGATGTCGTATCTACAGACAATAACTTTCCATAAAACCTTCATTACAGACCCCTCTGTGATGTTGGCCAGGGGATCGACTTCTACCCATTTAGAAAAGTAATCAACGAGAACCAAGAGGAATTTCTTCTGTTGGGGCCTGATGGGAAAATGTCCCACAATGTCCATTCCCCACTGGTCGAACGGGCACGATACTGTAGAAACTCTCAACGGCTCCGTTGGGCGATGAGAGACATGCTGATGCCTCTGACAAGCCTTGCATCTTGCCACGAAGTTGAGCGAGTCAGCCTGCAAGGTAGGCCAAAAACATCCCACCAAAAGGATCTTGATTTACTTGATTTATCGGTGAACTCCTTGTTTTTAGCTTGATTCCTTGTTCATCTTTGGCCCTATGTAGCTGGAGCGGTCATGATACTTTTATATGGTTTTTGGTAGGACTGGTACAAGGTACAGCCCCGAACGCTGATCAACTCTTGGCCGAGCGTGTACAGCTCCGAGGTTGATCCTACCCACCGAGAGGCTGTAGGGTTTCAATCAGCTCTTTGTCGGGCATGTACAGCTCCGAGGCCAAGCCTACACACCGAGAGGCGGTAGGGTTTTAATCAGCTCTTGGCCGGGCGTGTACAACTCCGAGTCCAAGCCTACACACCGAGAGGCGGTAGGGTTTTAATCAGCTCTTGGTCGGGCGTGTACAGCTCCGAGGCCAAGCCTACACACCGAGAGGTTGTACGGTTTTAATCAGCTTTTGGCCAGGCGTGTATAGCTCCGAGGCCAAGCCTACACACCGAGAGGCTGTAGGGTTTTAATTAGCTCTTGGCCGGGCGTGTACAGCTCCGAGGCCAAGCCTACACACCGAGAGGCTGTAGGGTTTTAATCAGCTCTTGGCCGGGCGTGTATAGCTCCTAGGCCAAGCCTACTCACCGAGAGGCTGTAGGGTTTTAATCAACTCTTGGCCAGGCATGTACAGCTCCGAGGCCAAGCCTACACACCGAGAGGCTGTAGGGTTTTAATCATCTCTTGGCCAAGCGTGTACAGCTCCGAGGCCAAGCCTACACACCAAGAGGTTGTAGGATTTTAATCAACTCTTGGCCGAGCGTGTACAGCTCTGAGGCCAAACCTACACGCCGAGAGGCTGTAGGGTTTTAATCAGCTATTGGTCGGGCGTGTACAGCTCCGAGGCCATGCCTACACACCGAGAGACTGTAGGGTTTTAATCAGCTCTTGGTCGGGCGTGTACAGCTCCATGGCCAAGCCTACACACCGAGAGGCTGTAGGGTTTTAATCAGCTCTTGACCGGGCGTGTACAGCTCCGAGGCCAAGCCTACACACTGAGAGGTTGTAGGGTTTTAATCGGAAACGGAGCCTTAACATTTCCTGAATGACACGTAGTGCATCTCTTTTATTAATGATACTGCAAGACAGTGGGACATTGAAAACATACAACGACGAAAGTGCATCACATGACAACTCACGAAGTACAGTAGGGGCGAAGATGTCGCGCATGCCAAGGCCTTTCCAGTCTTCTGCCTTCGCGGTCTTCCAAATAGTAGCTACCCCCTGTAAGTTTTTTGATGACGACGTAAGGGTCATCCCACTACGGCTCTAACTTTCCGGGATCACTCACCGGTTTGATTCTTTTCCAGACTCGATCACCCACCTCGAAGCTGCGTGCGATCACCCTCCGATTGTAGGCCAGCTGTATCCTCCGTCGATAAGCTTCCAACCATACCGCGGCCTTGTCTCGTACCTCCGATATGAAGTCCAAATCAATCAACCACTCCTGGTCGTTATCTTCCTTGCGATAATGTCGCCGTCGTTGAGACTCCTCTCCTACTTCCACCGGAATGACGACCTCTGCTCCGTAGACTAATTGGAAAGGGCTCTCGCCGGTTCCTTCTTTTGGGGTAGTCCGATAAGACCACAAGATGCTGGGAAGTTCTTCGACCTAGCTGCCTCCGACATGATCCATCTTTACTTTGAACCCTCACAGAATTTCCCGATTGACCACCTCCGCTTGTCCATTGCTTTGTGGGTAGGCGACGGAGGTGAAAGCCTGCTGAATGTCCAACCCTTCACACCATTCCTTCAATCTTCGTCCGGATAATTGCCTGCCATTGTCTGACACCAGCTTATGAGGGATGTCATATCTACACACAATATCATTCCATAAAACCTTCATTACCGCCCCCTCTGTGATGTTGGCCAGGGGTTCGGCTTCTACCCATTTAGAAAAGTAATCAACGAGGACCAGGAGGAATTTCTTCTGCTGGGGATCGATGGGAAAAGGTACCACATTGTCCATTCCCCACTGGTCGAACGGGCACGATACTGTAGAAACTCTCAACGGCTACATTGGGCGATGAGAGACATGCTGATGTCTCTGACAAGCCTTGCATTTGGCCACGAAGTTGAGCGAGTCAGCCTGCAAGGTAGGCCAAAAATATCCCACCAAAAGGATCTTGCGGGACAGGTATCTCCCTCCAATATGGCTTCCACAGATGCCCTCGTGCACCTTTCGCATTATGTAGCCTGTCTCCTCCGGCCCGACACATTTGAGGAGGGGTCGGGCATAGGCTTTTTTGTATAACTGATCCCCGACCAGTGTGAACCTCTCCGCTCGTCGGCGAAACAACTGAGTCTCTGGGCCCCCACTCGGCAGGGATCCGTCCCGGAGGAATGCTATATATGGATCCCTCCAGTCCCCGGGTTCGCCTATTCTGAGCTCTCCTCCAATTTGGGCCACCATTGTTTCCATCACACTGGGCCCCTCCAACCGCCAAATAGATATGGAACTGGCCAACTTGGCTAACTCGTCGGCCCGCACATTATCTGACCAGGAGATCTTCTGCAGGATAACCTCCGAGAAGGTGGTTTTTAGTTGTCCATATAGGTCTACATACATTTGCAACCGCTCACATTTGACTTCGAAACCGCCCGCTACTTGTTGAGCCACTAACTGCGAGTCTGAATAGATAGTGATTCGACGGGCGCCCATGTGCCGGGCCCGCTTGCAATCCTGCTAAGATCGCCTCCTACTCGGATTCATTGTTGGTAGATTTGAAATGAAGTCGGATAGGCAGATGCAGCGTGTCTCCCCTGGGGGAGATCAATAGCAGTCCCAACCCGCTGTGCTGGCTATTGGCGGATCCATCCACATAAACCTTCCACATACCTTCAGTCTCCGCCTCCGGGACTGTCTCCAACATGAAGTCGGAGAGAACTTGTGCTTTGATGACAGTTCGAGGCTGATACTCAATGTCATATTCGCTTAACTCTGTCGTCCATTTGATTAGCCTGCCCGACGCCACGGGGTTAGTAAGGACTCGGGCGAGCGGGCTATTAGTGAGAACCACGATGGGATACACTAAAAAGTATGGCCGTAACCTTCGGGCCATCAGGACCAAGGCGTAGGCCAGTTTTTCCATCATGGTGTACCGCGTCTCGGCATCCTTTAGTAGGTGTCCGAAGAAGTAGATGGGATGTTGTATCCGGTCTTGTTCTCGGACAAGCACTGAGCCTACCGCTTGCTCGGTCACTGATAAATAGACGAATAATGTCTCCCCTTCCACTGGCTTATGCAGGGTCGGGAGATCTGCCAAATAGGTCTTCAATTCTTCGAAGGTCTTCTCACACTGGTCATCCTATTCGAATTTAACAGTTTTTCTCAGAATTTTGAAGAAGGGGAGGGCTTTGTCCGTAGATTTGGAGATGAACCATGATAGGGCAGTGATTCTGCCATTCAGCCGCTGGACTTCCCTGAAGTTCTGCGGGGGCGGCATATCCAGGATGACCTTTACCTTTTCCGCGTTGGCTTCGATCCCCCTTTCCATCACCATGTATCCCAGGAACCTGCAACTTTTGACCCCAAACACACACTTAGCTGGGTTTAGTTTTAACCTGTGTGCTCTAAGGGTGGCGAATGTTTCCTCCAGGTCAGATATCATGTCCCCTCCTTTCTCCGTCTTGACCAGGATGTCGTCCACGTATACCTCAATGTTCCGCCCGATTTGGTGCCTAAATACTTTGTCCATCATCCGCTGGTACGTGGCGCCTGCGTTACGTAAGCTGAAGGGCATGACGTTGTAGTAGTACGTGCCGTCAGCCGTCACAAAACTGACCTTCTCCTGCTCTTCGGGGGTGAGGGGGACTTGGTGATAGCCCTGGTAGGCGTCTAACATGGAGATGAACTCACAGCCGACTGTTGAGTCCACCAGCCTATCTATCCTGGGCAAGGGGTAAGAGTCCTTCGGGCAGGCTTTGTTCAGGTCTCTGAAATAGTTGCAGACTCACCATTTACCCCCGACTTGGGAACCAGGACCACGTTGGCTAACCAAGCCGGGAACCAGACTTCCCTGATGTGCCCGACTTTTAATAGCTTCTAAACCTCCTCCCGAATAGCTTTATCTTGCTCCGGGGAGAAGTGCCTTCTTTTCTGCTTCACGGGACGAGCTTCCGACGACGCATGTAGGTGATGCATAGCCAGCGCTGGGGGGACCCCCTTTATTTCTTCAGTGGACCAAGCAAACACGTCTCTGTGGTTTCGCAGGCATTCAATGAGGCGATTTCGTAATGCTGGCGCGAGGTCAAGAGCGATGCGCGTATTTCTTCCTCCGCCATGAGGATGGATCTGCACCTCTTCACTTTCGACTTCTCGTCACTCTTGCTTAGGCCCTTCATCCTCCCGCGGATGAGCGAGATCCTCCGCTTCCGCCATCGGCGCTGCTTTAGGTGCTTTATTAGAGTTCCCATAGACGGCGCCAAATTTATTCTGGAAGGGGTCGTCGGTGATGGCCAGTCACTGAGGCTTAGCCCCTACGAAGATGACTGCGTTTTCGAGGAACTTGGGAATCCTGCGAGAGTAACACAAGCGTTAGGGGACACGCCGGTGGGGGTCCGGCAGAGTCCACTCCGACGCTCAAGTTAGTAGGGTGTCCGAATGGTGGTGAGAAAGAAAGATAAAATGTAAAGATGATAGGTCGTAACCCCCTTACCGGAGGGGTTGAACTACCTTTTATATCGGTGTTGGCAGACTGATCGTGCCCCCCTTTTATCGGTGCTAAGACTCCGATACTTGAGCCACACCCCCTACTTTCGGTGATGAAGGGATATCCCTTGAAACCGTCGGCACTGTTAACCTTCTTTCCCTCGTTGAGCCAATTTTATAGGGGGAGTGCGTGGATTTTTTCTAATCGGTATTTGGGGTCGGCTGTTGAGAGGACCCCTCCTCCCGAGGTGGGCTCGGGAGTCTCTGGATGTGATATCTCCCGAGGTAGCCTTCCTGAGCGCACCCCTAAGAGGGGGTCCCGGGGCCCGAGAGAGGAGATCAGGTCGCGCAAGCGCACCCCTAAGAGGGGGTCCCGGGCCTCGAGAGAGGAGATCAGGTCACGTCCTTAGCTTCTTCATCCCCGTGTCCGGCCCAGACTACCCAGCCCCATCATCACCTTTTGAATTTCTTTTGCTTTAGCTGCCTGTTGTTCAGATATATTTGTTTGGGTTGAGGTCACAGATGTTGTTGTTTGCGTTGTAGTTTGTGACATTGATGGGGCAAGAGGCTCGTCATTTTGATCTTCATCTTCACCCTCATCCTCATCCTCATCCTGAACAACTTCTTTGGCCTTGCCTTTGGCCTCGTAGGCTGGTCTGACCTGAGTCATTTTTCTTTTTTTGGGAAGTGGCTCAGCTTCATCTGAACCTTTGCTTTCCAATTGTTTATGCAGCTTCATGATTTGCTGGTTAGACTGAAGAATGATCATATCTCTTACAGCTGCCATTTTTTTGTGGTGATCATCTTGTTGTTGAAGCTGGGAAACTTTGTCACCAATTATTGTATCCTTTTTAGCAATGATTTCATCTTTTTGTTTAAGCTAGGACTCCTCTGCAATTATTGTTTCCTTCTGAGCAATAATTTGATCCTTGTCCCTGATGGTTGTTGCCCTGTCAATTTTAACATCCTCCAAATTTTTAAGTGTTATATTTAATTGTTGTTGTAAGCTATCAATTTGTTGTTGCTTTTCTATACATAGATTGCAGGCTTCCATTTTTAAGGTCTGCAGCCTTCCTTCTGCTGCCTGGCTTCCTTCTGGTGCCTGCTCTAATACCTCATAGTGTACCTCAACTGCTTGAGTTGGAGGAGAGTAGTGACGTACCAAATCAAGCTCTGACTCAACCGGAATTAAATCAACAATAATTAAATTTTTAGTCACACAGTCTATCATCCTCTTGATACTCTCAACATGGGCTTTAGGCCAAGTCCAGCGAAGTATTCTTGGCAATCTATGAGGATGTTCTGGAGCAGCAATACTAATATGTTCACTCACCCAAACCTGCAACATGATTATAGTCTATAATTAATATCCATCATAACATATATGAGCAAGTATATATACTCTAACTTACAGCCAAAATATTTAGAAATCCCTTGAGCAAGGGAATCTTGGCCGTTTGGGTTGAATCACCTACATGTGGTCTATGCCTCAGTGTAACCTCCTTTCCAATGGAATCCAACTGAGGAACCATGAAATTGTAGACGACATTGCACCAATTATAGGTTTGTAGGTTGTCGAAATCATCTACGCAATCAATTAATGACAGGGCAGGAATGGCAAGTATGCTGCTAGTTCCACAAAATAGAAATGTAGAAAAAAATAGAGTATATACAACTGACAGTAGAGTTTGTCATTGGATGTAGACTTCATTATCAGTTTCTCCAAATGTTTGGCAGAACAACTTGACTCTTCAAAATATTGCTTGTACAGTGGGTTGGATGCCTCGTTCAAATCAAGTTGGACTATCTCTCCATTGTCAAGGAGCCCTAGAATAAGTGATATATCAACCTTTGTGAAGTTCAGTTTTTTCCCATGGAATATAAAGCTTTGTTCTTCTTCATCCCATTTATCAAACATATTCTGAACCTGGGGTCTTACACATGAACTATTAGGGAGGTCGAGGACCTAAGAAAATGGTGTATCTCGAAGCAACTGTTCTTGTGCTGGTGTGGGTGGAACTGAACCAATAAAATTTTGGAAATGGCAAAGGCTACTTTTCCAGTTCATTCGTTTACTTCGACCCCTGTTGACAAAACTTGTATACTCGCTACACAATTTTGTTTTTCGTTGTGTCAACTATTTTTTTTTTACTTCCACCAGGCCGTTGTTGTTTCTTTGATTTTTTGGAAGCTGGTTGCTGTAAAGATGATCTTTTTGGAGTCATCCCGAACTTAGGAACCATCAAACAAAAATTATTTGACACAAGCAAATATAACACTTAGATTTCGTTCATAAAGAGCCTCCTCATATTCGGTCAGTCAGTGAAGACTATCGCTAACCCTAGGTTATAAGTAAAAGCTAAAATGCAAAACTAAATGTGAGGGTACGTACAATTCCACTAGTCCGATGAGGAGGACGTCGCCCACACAACTCCAATTGACGAAAGCATGCTAGAACTTCAAATGCCAAGAAAACAGGAGCTAGAAGACGATTGCATACCACTAGGATCCTGAGCACGGTTTAAACCTCGATCACTGCTGGGCCTGATATAATACGATTTCAGGCCTAACGCGAGCCTTATTTTGTATATGTATTATTTATTAATTTGAGTTATATTTATTTGTATTTGAAAGATATAACATCTATATAACATTTATTTTTATAACTCAACGATATAACATCTGTATTATTCCTTGGTCATACATAACTCTGATTTATTTATAATTTTATTGATTTTGTATTTATATGTATTTTTAAAATTTGTGAATTCAACATATTTAAGAACCACCGTGGGCCTGAAATCAAAGATATTCAGGCCCACCGTGGGCCTGGAATGATAGATATTCAAGCCCACCGTGGGCTGAAATAAAAGATATTCAGGCCCACCGTGGGCCTGAAATGATAGATATTCAAGCCCACCGTGGGCATGAAAAAAAAGATATTCAAGCCCACCGTGGGCCCGAAATGATAAATATTCAGGCCTACCATAGGCCTGAATTTCCCTGAGTTCAGGCCCACCATGGGCCTCAAATGTGAGCTATTTAGGCCCAACGTAGACTGAAATTATATTGCAACCCTCTTACAAGTTTAAATAATCTTATAATACTCTAATTTTAGGTGTCCAACACTCTAATTTTACTACATTATGTTGCAAAAGGATACTCTGTAGGTCTATCAGTGGGTTTCCACCCAAACCCACTGATGGACCTAGGATCTTTGGATTTCTGAAAATCATATACCAATAGGTAGAGTAGAGGTAGGAGATGGTGTTTTAGGTGTCCAACCCTCTAATTTTACTACATTATGTTGCAAAAGGATACTCTGTAGCTCTATCAGTGGGTTTCACCAAACCCACTGATGGACCTAGGATATTTGGATTTCTGAAAACCTTATACCAATATGTAGAGTAGAGCTAGAAGATGGTGTTTTAGGTGTCCAACCCTCTAATTTTACTACATTATGTTTCAAAAGGATACTCTGTAGCTCTATTAGTGGGTTTCCACCCAAATCCACTGATGGACCTAGGATCTTTGGATTTCTGAAAACTCTATACCAATAGGTTGAGTAGAGGTAGGAGATGGTGTTTTAGGTGTCCAACCCTCTAATTTTACTACATTATGTTGCAAAAGGATACTCTGTAGCTCTATCAATGGGTTTCCACCCAAACCCACTTATGGACCTAGGATATTTGGATTTCTGAAAATCCTATACCAATAGGTAGAGTAGAGGTAGGAGATGGTGTTTTAGGAGTCCAACCCTCTAATTTTACTACATTATGTTGCAAAAGGATACTCTGTAGCTCTATCAGTGGGTTTCCACCCAAACCCACTGATGGACCTAGGATATTTGGATTTCTGAAAACCCTATACCAATAGGTAGAGTAGAGGTAGGAGATGGTGTTTTAGATGTCCAACCCTCTAATTTTACTATATTATGTTGCAAAAGGATACTCTGTAGCTCTATCAGTGGGTTTCCACCCAAACCCACTGATGGACCTAGGATATTTGGATTTCTGAAAATCCTATACCAATAGGTAGAGTAGTGCTAGGAGATGGTGTTTTAGGTATCCAACCCTCTAATTTTACTACATTATGTTGCAAAAGGATACTCTGTAGCTCTATCAGTGGGTTTCCACCCAAACCTACTGATGGACCTAGGATCTTTGGATTTCTAAAAACCCTATACCAATAGGTAGAGTAGAGGTAGGAGATGGTGTTTTAGGTGTCCAACCCTCTAATTTTACTACATTATGTTGCAAAAGGATACTCTGTAGCTCTATCAGTGGGTTTCCACCCAATCCCACTAATGGACCTTGGATATTTGGATTTCTGAAAACCCTATACCAATAGGTAGAGTAGAGATAGGAGATGGTGTTTTAGATGTTCAACCCTCTAATTTTACTACATTATGTTGCAAAAGGATACTCTGTAACTCTATCAGTGGGTTTCCACTCAAACCCACTGATGGACCTAGGATATTTGGATTTCTGAAAACCCTATACCAATAGGTAGAGTAGAGGTAGGAGATGGTGTTTTAGGTGTCCAACCCTCTAATTTTACTACATTATGTTGCAAAAGGATACTCTGTAGCTCTATCAGTGGGTTTCCACCCAAACCCACTGATGGACCTAGGATCTTTGGATTTCTGAAATCCCTATACCAATAGGTAGAGTAGAGCTAGGAGATGGTGTTTTAGGTGTCCAACCCTCTAATTTTAATACATTATGTTGTAAAAGGATACTCTGAAGCTCTATCAGTGGGTTTTCATGCTACGAACGCCTAACCAAGAACAAAAACCCTAATACCTCGTGGGAACAAAAACCTTAATACCTCGCGATGTTGCGGATCCTCGGGGTACTTAGGCTTGGTCTGGGTGCTACGGACGCCCAACCATGAAACAAAAATTCTAATACCTCGTGGTGCTACGGATGCCCGGGATACTTAGGCTTAGTCTAGATGCTACGAATGCCCAACCAAGAACAAAAACTCTAATACTTCGTGGTGCTGCGGATGGCCAGAGTACTTAGGCTTGGTCTGGGTGCTACGGACGCCCAACCAAGAAACAAAAACCCTAATACCTCATGGTGCTACGAATGCCCGAGGTACTTAGGCTTGGTATGGGTGCTATGGACGCCCAACCAAGAATAAAAATCCTAATGCCTCGCAGTGCTGCAGATGCCCGGGGTACTTAGGCTTGGTCTGGGTGCTACGGACGCCCAACTAAGAAGCAAAAACCCTAATACCTCGTGGTGCTATGGATGCCCGGGGTACTTAGGCTCGGTCTGGGTGCTACAAACGCTCAACCAATAACAAAAACCCTAATGCCTCGCGGTGCTGCGGATGCCCGGAGTACTTAGGCTTGGTTTGGGTGCTACGGACGCCCAACTAAGAACAAAAACTCTAATGCTTCACGGTGCTGCGGATGCCTGGGGTACTTAAGCTTGGTCTGAGTACTACGGACACCCAACCAAGAAGCAAAAACCCTAATACCTCGTGGTGTTGCGGATGCCCAGGGTACTTAGGCTTGGTTTGGGTGCTACGGACGCCAACTAAGAACAAAAACCCTAATACCTCGCGGTGTTGTAGATACCCGGGGTACTTAGGCTTGGTCTGGGTGCTACGGACACGCAACCATGAAACAAAAATTCTAATACCTCGTGGTGCTGCGGATGCCCGGGATACTTAGGCTTGGTCTAGATGTTACGAACGCCCAACCAAGAATAAAAACCCTAATACCTCGCGGTGCTGTGGATGCCCGGCATACTTAGGCTTGGTCTGGGTGCTATGGACTTCCAACCAAGAAACAAAAACCCTAATACCTCATGGTGTTGTGGATGCCCGGGGTACTTAGGCTTGGTCTGGGCGCCACGGACGCCTAACCAAGAACAAAAACCCTAATGTCTCGTGGTACTGCGGATGCCCGGGGTACTTAGGCTTGGTCTGGGTGCTACGGACGCCCAACCAAGAAATAAAAACTCTAATACCTCGTGGTGTTGTGGATGCCCGGGGTACTTAGGCTTGGCCTGGGTGCCACGGACGCCCAACCAAAAACAAAAACCCTAATGCCTCGCGGTGCTGTGGATGTCCCGAGTACTTAGGCTTGGTTTGGGTTCTACGGACGCCCAACCAAGAAGCAAAAACCCTAATACCTCGCGGTGTTGTGGATGCTTGGGGTACTTAGGCTTGGTCTGGATGCTATGGACGCCCAACTAAGAAACAAAAACCCTAATATCTCATGGTGCTGCGGATGCCCAGGGTACGTAGGCTTGGTGTGGGTGTTACGGACGCCCAACCAAGAAGCAGAAGCCCTAATGTCTCGCGGTACTATGGATGCCCGGGGTACTTAGACTTGGTCTGGGTGCTACGGGCGCCCAACCAAGAAGCAAAAATCCTAATACCTCACGGTGCTGCGGATACCCGCAGTACTTAGGCTTGGTCTAGGTGCTATGGACGCCCGACCAAAGAATAAAATTCTAATGATTCGTGGTGCTGCGGATGCCCGGAATACCTAGGCTTGGCATGGGTGTTGTGAATATCCAACCAAGATCCGCGCAACCCTTACAACCTCTTGCCGGGAATTGGAGGAGGCTTGAAGACTGAGGGTTAACACACAAACTCCCAGACAAAGGAATCAAACAGAACTTCTTATTACTGCTCGAAGCACTTACACATCAGAAGTAACAAAGGTTTTCTTTCATTTCTATGAGAAATACATTGACAATGACATCTCAAGGGAATACAAGGAACAAGGGATACAATCAGTGGATTCAGTAGAGAAGATCACTCCTTTGCCCGGGTTCTCCCCTATCGCTTCAGCATCCCCGCATGATCGCTTGGCTCGGACCCATCTTCCAGGGGCAGGCGAGCGGGGGGGGGGGGGGGGGGGGGGGGGGGGGGATCTTTATTATGGTCAGGATCCTTGAAGTTTCTGCCGCGATTGGGACTTCTGAGTCCTCTCTTCTTAGGACCATTCACGGACAAAAAAGGAACAGGAACAACTTGGGGTACAAAGACCCTGATTGCCTCTTATAGTCAACTCATATTTAAGAATAAAGAAGAATTATAAAATACAATGGGAAGAGAAGGGGGAGCAGCAGCTACAACTCCTCCTCGGATGACAAACTACTCCAGGCCCGACTGATGTCCGATGCCCAAAACTCAGAGAACGGAGCGATCCGAAGCTGGAGAGTCCTGGAGAGAGGTAGAAGATGAACCACCAGGAGACACTACCCACCCGGAGGTGGACAGGAGATGAACCACCAGGAGATGCTCACGGGTGAAACAAATGATGTCATCTCCGCTATGCTCCCTGGCGGAGTATGTGATGTCTTTTCTAGACTCTCCGGTGAAACATATGGTTCCATCTCCACTGCGCTCTCCAGGGAGAAACGCGACATCATCTCCGCTATACTTTCCGGTGATGCGAACAACCCCTGCCACAAGGGAGAACTGGGGAGAGTGTACAACCACGTTGTAATCCTCACAGATAGTTCCGAGAGCACCTGGCTTCGCCTGTGTTGAAGTGACTTCGCGCCCCTCTGGGCAGTGAATCTCTCCCCTCTCAAACCTTGCCTCCAGGCTACTACCTTCTTCGCCTGCCTGGTCCATGAGAATGGGAAGAAAAGATGGAGAAGAACCGACGCATTGGCCTTCCACCTTTATAGAGATGGTTGCCCATCCGCATTTAATGAGAACAAGGCACAGGCACAGTAATGGACGCCAATCCTGAAGCGTCGCGTCTTTTCTATCACCGTCGATTGGCATGCCCCTACGGTGCCTAGGAACTCGCAAACCTTTATGGGCCAATTCAATGGATCGCTTGGGGCCCGGAGACGACGGTTCGGAATTCGCAAGCACTCAAGGAAGAAAGGAGCCAACAGGGGTCCCACAGATGAACAATTGCAGGCCTGACAGTTGGACTTTCAGGGCTACCTTGGGGAGATCCACGCCCAAGGTCAGACCCGAGAACCCTAGGAGACACCTAGAGGCACCAGAGGTTCTGGGTCCCTAAAACTAACCCAAGTGGCTACTAGGACGAGCAGTGGATCCTTGGCTACCTATTCTTCAAGAAGGTTAGTCCGCAATCTGGCTCCTGTGGTTAAGAGAAAAATATCGATCCTTCTACTCTCTCGATCCTCAAGATGAAGACAAATAATACAAGGAGTCAAACACAAAATCATACTCCGGACAGTAAGGCAAAGAAATATTTTCATTATAATCAAAAGGGGTACATCGGGGCCAAGCTCCCGGGTAACAAATAAGTCTACAGCTCTTTGTCCTCAGGCGGAAGCTCTTCCTAAATTTGGTTGATGCTCATGAAGCTCAGGTCAGCATCCGAAGGCAAAAGTTGGGCCTTCCTCAGCTGGTCGATGGCCCCATGGAAGCCTTGCTTCAAGTGCTTCATTACCTGGCCGGCAATGATATCGCCAAGTTCATCAGACTCCAGGAACTTAGCCTTGATGTCTACCTCATCCTCTTCAATACGAGAAGCCTCCACAACATGAAAGTTGCACAGTTCGGCCTCAACTGCCTCATTGGCATGCTTTAGCTGCTCCATCTCGGCAGACATTCAGTCTTGGTCCGCCAGAGCCTCCCTGAGCCTGTCCGAGGTGGCCCATACTTCCGACCATGCCTGAGCTAGATCTTCGTCGAAGTCAGACAAGCGATCAGTCGCCATCATGAGGTCGGACTCCTTCTGGGAGAGCTGGCGCACTTGATCTTCAACAAGTTCATTCAATCTCCCGGCCAAGGCCTCCAGAAGTCGAATATCCCCCGACAACTTCTTCTCTTTCACTTGAAGCTCATCCCGCTCTTGAGTCACCCGGAGTAGATCGTTGGTGATGGCCACAGCCCTCTCGAACGCCAAACGCTCCCGGTGCCTAGAACTTTGTAGTGAAGAGTTCCTGGCCAACAGGGGTGTTGTGCTCGCGGTCATCTGTTGCCTCTGCCCTCAGTGCACGGTGGGTCAGAGCCTCGATCTCTGGCCAGGTGTGCAAGCCATGGCTGGCTGTCAGGCAATCTTCAGTCGCCTATCATAGTGACAAGGAATCATAAAACGTACAGGAAAATAACCTATGTACCTGGAACACGCACCTTCAAAAGGGACTCACGGAGGGTAGTGAGAGGCCCTGTAGAGACTTGCATGACTTCCCCTCCTAGAGAGCTCGGGGTGTCAGCCCAGCTCTCTGAAGGAAACGAGTCCTTGCACGGAGAAAGTGGCTAGACAATGGGAGCTCTAGGTGGCAATGGGGAAGGGTCGGAGTCGTCCTTCTCAGAGCTGGGAGTCCCCTCAGAAGAAAGGCCCTCCACCGGAACCTCCTTCAACTGCACCAGGGGGAAAGATTGTATGGAAGCCTCCGACGCCGCATCTAGCCTTTCGGGAAGGCGGTCAAGCTACATTCGGTATTGGGTGGGCAATGCTTGCTTCCCCTTCGTAACCTCGGTAGGGTTGACCGAAGAAGAGCCGTAGGCCTGACCACCTACCTCTGGAGCGGCAGACGACGGAGAAGGGGGAGATAGAGGAATAGCTCCCTCATCATCAAAAGATGGAACATCCTCCTCGGGAATAGACGAAAGCGTGCTGGGGCCACTAGAGCGTAGCCTTTTCCGTCTGGGGCCTAGGCCTCCCGGGACCTTCCTCTTCTGCTGATTAGAGAATTGGGATGTGTATGGGGCAGCAGGGGGCGACTATTGAGGCAATCTGTGGTCCGGAGTGACCAAGTGTTTTGATGTTTGGGCAAAGGGTTTAAGTTAGGTTTACCCTTGTGTTCTTATATGTGTATGTTGAGTGTGCAGGTTGTACAGGTTACACATATGGACTTGACTGGACGGCCTCGGTACGGTGAAGGGTGGCATGGAGACAAGCTGGAGGCTTGTGTGCACCCGAGGGACCTTGGAGAGCAGGGACGATGAGCTGAGGGATGCGGACTTCGAGGCATGCGTGAAGGATGGCATGGAAGAAAACTGGAGGCTTGCGTGCATCCGAGGGACGGGAGCCGAAGATAAAGAGGGCGCAAAGGCGATAGTCGAGGCTGCGGATGAGGAGTCAGTCGAGTCGTGAGGGTACAAGTGTTGTGTGATTGTACTCGGGAAATCCTAGGGTTTCAGTGCAGAGTGGAATGTACTCAGGAAGGGTAACCTTAGGTGTGTGAGTAGACCAATCGACTGGACTGGGGGCAGTCGACTGATGAAACTCACAGAAGAGTCTCAGCCCTGGGACCAGTCGACTGCCCTGGGGGCAGTCGACTGGTAGGTGGCTGGTGAGTTGGCTGAGAATTCGAACGTTGGGGTGCAACGGTCGAATTTCAGTGGCACGCGAGGGTTTCAACCCGAGTCCTATTTAAAGAGGACTTCGTGGTGGCTGAGATTCTTGACGAAACTCACTTGGGTAAAGTGTGTTAGTAGTCTCTTGTGCTCAGATAGCGCCCGAAGTGTTGTGGCGAGGTTTCTCCACCCACAAGGAGCGACAGAGTTAGCCAGAGGTTATCCGGGGCGTGATCCACCGACGGATTCTTGGATTAGTCACTCGTCCGGGGTGGATACCAAGTAAATCTTCCGTGTTAGCATTGGTTAGTATTTGTTTGATTGTTTTTATTATATATTCCACTGCGCTAACAATCTTGTAGAGAAAACGATGAAAAAGTGCTATTCACCCCCCCCCCCCTTCTAGCAACGTCATTCGATCTATCAGCGACTACTCCTGAGACCCCCTCCGAACGGACAACAACCGGGGGTGGGTCATCCCCCAAAGGGATGCCCAGCTCCGAGTCAGCCGACGAACCTGAAGTCTCCTGGTCAGTAAATGGCGGAGGCGCAGCAGGAGCCTCTACCCGCTCGGGCGTTGCATATTCACTGGACGATTCAGCAGTCCCCTCCGAGGATTCGGCTGGGGTAGAGGGCGCACCAGGAGGGGCTACAGGAGGATCCAGATCCTCCTTGTTGGCTTCCTCCCACTTGATGAGTCGGTGCATCGCCCTCGAGAACATGATTTCCTCTGCGAAAGCCAGGCAGGAGAACATCAGTTAGAACTAACAGACATTGATGGAAAAGAGGAACTTACCGAGGTTAGGGCTAATCAGGGTCATTTTTAGGGCTAAGGCTCGCTCGGTACATGAGCTCCTCACTCTGCATTAGACCTGGGCCACTGAACTCCATGTCGGAATGTATGTTCCTGGCGCGCTGGTAGGCTGGACTTTGGAGACAATTCCCTAGCGATGGAGGAGTCGGCAGATCCTCCGTCCAGCGGAGAGGACTGAAGGGCTACACAGGCAGTCGGATGAAGAAAAACTTCTCTTTCCACCCTTTGTGCGAGGAAGGGAACCCCCCTAAGAACCTATGGCCGAGACGCACCGAAAAGCTAAAAACCCCTCGCAAACCGATGGGAACGAAGAAGGAATGGAAAAGACAAGGGGTCAGGGGGATGTCAAAGAGCTTAAAGAAAATGTACGTCCCGCCCATCTGAGCAAAGGCGTTGGGAGCCAACTGGTGGAGGGGGATATCAAAGTAGGAGGCCACATTCATGAAAAATGGAAGAATGGGGAAGCGGAGCCCTGACTCTACTTGCCCCAGAAAGAAGGTAAAGAAGTCTACGGGAGGCTCCACCGGCATCTGGTCTACCTCAGGGATCACCACCGCCATCTCGGCCGGAATACTGTAGGCCTCAATGGCCACCTACAAAGCCTCCGACCTCACTCTCGAAGAGGCAGACTCATACCACTCCGCTCGATAACCTTCCATGGTTCCTAAGGGAAAAAGACAAGAAAGATGCAGAAGACTTACTCGAAAAGAGTCCTTAGGGAAGAAGACGAAAACGAGGTTCACCAAACAACGAAGCCAGAAGGTGACCGAACGTTTTCGCCTCCCCTTCTTATACGGAGGAAGTCGCCTGCATGTGTGCAATAGGGGCAAGACACATGGACGGCAGGAAACTGCCACAGCAGGGTGGTGCCATGGAACAGCCGCTTGACGTGAGCATGCTATAGCTGCACACGTTAGTAAGAGATTACGAGGAGAGCAGTTGGGGCACGTGGCGACGAGGAATTCGCGAAGGGGCTTTGTCGTCATTAAAGAGCGTCATACGCCTTTATGAAGGATGGATGGGTATCATTGCAATACCTCGAAAATTATAGAAGCCTTTTTGGGAAAACAAAACCAAAAAAGGACTGCTTCGAGACCCAAGGCAAATTCTACAATTCTCGGACCCATTATAACGGTCATGGAAGCAATAATGGGTGCAGGGACCTACTGTGACATAGCTTCTTTAGAACAAACATTAGTCTAATCAGTCAGCAACACTTCCTTCGATCAGACTTGAAGGGAGGGGCTTGTGATGGGGTTGAGCTCCCCGGGGCTGACACGTGGATTGAAGAAGCTATGTGGCAAGGTGTTGCGAGTCTGAACGACTCTCTTTCCAGAGATCCTAAGACCCTCTTGGGAAAGGGATCCCCCGGGACCCCCTGCTGATAGACACACTCCGGAGATCAAATCAAGAGACGTGCTCCCGAGATCACCCCGGAATGCCAGGTCCCCGAGACCGCCTCGGGAAGGCAAAATGTCCGGGACCCCCCAGGCCAGAAGTCCCCGAGATCACCTCGGGAAAGCGGAACCCAAGAAGCCTTCAGCCTTAAGGAACGGTCCCCCTTTCTTTGGATCTATAGATAACCATCATCAATTATCACGGAGTCATTATGACCCATAATTATCGCAACGGTCCGAACTTAATGACGACGTAGACCGTTGCAAAGGTTATCCTGTAACCAACAATTGGGGGGACGTGGCAGAGATCGTGGAGACGCATAAGATAGTCGTTGCAGGTATAAAAGGTATTTCAACCCCTCCGATAAAAGGGGGTTACGCACTCTCTACTTCACACATATTTTTTTGTCTTCCTTTCATCTCCTTAATCAAGGCACTGACTTGAGCGTCGAAGTGGGCTCCGCCGGACAACCTCCGGCGTGTTCCCCTAACACTCGTGTTAATCTCGCGGGGTGTGAGTTCTTCCTCCAGTGTCAACGTCCGCGTAGACTGAACCCTGGTGATTGATCGACGTCGATTCCTTCCGAAATAATAATAGTTGTTGAATCACATCAGTTATATTATTTCTAAAATATGAATATTTTTAAAATGAGAAATATATTAGATTTTATTTTATTTTTAAAAAAAATAAAAAATAGATACGTTTTTAATTTTTTTATCTTTTTTAAATTAATTTTTATATTTATCTAAATTTAGCGTTTGATGCCACGAAATTTCGATTGAAACAGCGTTCCCTGCTCTCTCTCTCTCTCTCGCCTTGCTCCTTCGATCGATCTCCATTCCAGTGATTCCATGAAAAAGTAGCAACAGCGAGGAGGAAGAAATTAATAGCTGAAAGGAAGAAGCGGACTATATTCTGTGTTAGATCCGAGGCCACGCCTTCGCTTACAAGAATCTTTCCTTGGACCGCCTTCGATTTTCTGCAGTCAACAGTTGCCCTTATTAGTTAATGTATTAAAAATATTAATATATAATTTTATTATTTTTAAATAATATAAATGTCGCCCTAAAATTATCGATAAAGACTTTTTAATTTGTTTATGTAATCCACGTCTTCTATTATTAATTTATTTTATTATTTTTCTTTTTTCATTTTAATCATTACTATAATATTATAATTAAAATAAAATTTACTATTTCCTTTTTAACCATTACCGTAACATTATAATTGAAATATATGTTTTCTAAAAAATAATTATTCATATTTTAAAAAAAATAAAATAACAATCACCACCTTAAAAAGAAAAAAATATATTAGGAAATGACTGAAACTTAAACCAGAAAAATAAAATACCGAGCTATCCAACCATTTGATTACTTGTTTGATCTGTGATGACTTGCACTCAACATATACAATATGTCATGAGTTTCTCAACATATGCAATATGTCATCTATGATTACTTGCTTTACTGCATCCAAAAAGAAATATATTCTGCACATCAAGCAACATATTAAAAATATTATCAAAAATAACTCTAGTAATAACGTTGTCCATTGTCATTTTAAACATTATTTTTTTCTAAACACAAAATGAGAGTTGCCCAAATGGTTATCTCAATGAAAAATTAACTATGAGACTTAAGCAAAAAATCTTCTCTTAAAACATCAGCCTCAATAGTTGAATAATAATTCCAAAATTAGAATCTTAACATACTATAGTGATATTAAAGTGAGAACGTATTCCCTCACTTAAACGGAATTTAAATTGACAAATTACTTTAGAAGCCTTGTACTTATCTAGACCATTGAACCCATGTTTTTCTAATAGTTAAAAAAATTGTGACATTCTTGAGGTTGTACTTTGCATCCTAGTTGACATTGTGACAAGGCGGCCATCAAGATTGTCCATAAAACCCCGAACATTATCATTAAATTCTTTATACTCAGTTTCATCATTCTTCACAAGTATAAACTTGTGTAAACTTTGTCTTCTTTGATGTTTTATAAATTTGATGAGGGATTTTTTTTTAGAAACACATGCACCGAAAGAATTAGATGGCAACGACTCCATAGTAAATAAACATGCAATTTCAACGTTGGAATCACTCTCGTCTATCACAAGTAAAATAACATTAACATTTTCTAAATTTTGCTCAGCGACAAGTGGATCTTTAGTCACATCCCCGATTGCTTGATCCTTGCCATATACAATATTCAAATTCATAAAGTAAGGGAACAAGATATTATATAAGCGGCTATCATCTTTGTGAGTCTGTAAAAAAATAAAACAACACCAATAATAATGTTATTCATTACCATTTTAAACATCATCTTCTTTCTTAACACAATATGAGAGTTACCCAAATGGCTATCTCAAAGAAAAATCAACTATAAGACTCAAGCAAAATATAAATCTACCCATTAAACATCAACATTAATAGTTGAAGATAAGAATTCCAAAATTAGGATCTTTACCGACTATAGTAATACTAAAGCGAGCACATATTCCCTCACTTTAGTGGAATCTAAACTAAATAACAAATCAACATTCAAAGGATCTTGATAAATTCCTTTAGAAACTTTGTACTTATATGGACCATTGAACTCTTGCTTTTCTACCAGTTTAAGAACTTGTGACATTCTTGAGGTTGTACCTTGCATCCAGGTTGACATTGTGCCAAGGTGACCATCAAGAATGATCATAAAACCCCGAACTTCATAATTAAATTTCTTGTACTCAATTTCAGCATTCTTCATAGGTGCAAACTTAGTCTCATTTGAAGTTTTATGAACTTGATGAGGATTTTTTTTAAGGACGTGCATGAGAAGAATTAAATGGCAGTGACTCTATGCTAAATAAACATTCAATTTCAGTGTTTGAATCACTCACGCCCATCACAGGTAAAGTAACATTAGCATTTCCTAAATTCTGCTCAACAACAAGTGGATCTTCAGCCACATCCCCCATTGCTTGATCCTTGTCATACATAATATCCAAATTCGTAAAGGGAATGAGACATTATACAAGCGCTTAACATCTTTGTGAGTTTGTAAAAAAAATAAAACAACAGAGTATAACATAATCACAAATCATAACCTATAAAACATGTATTCTATTCTACTCATCATCGAAGTAATCAAAATATACATCTAACGGACAATATTCATAAAATCGCAAAATAAACACACATGAATTGTCATACCTTAGTCCATTCGATATACCATGTAAATTCACATGCAATTTTTTTTTAACATCATTCCAACAACAACCACTCTACTTGCACATTTCATTAATAGCATAGTATCTTCCCTTCAAGAACTTGATCTTAGAGTCAATGTGCTTCACTTCAATTGTCAACTAGGGCAACTTTTGTATCATCAACCTTCTTATCTCGTTCACGTAATTGTTCTTAAAATCACCATCTAATTTCCAAAGAGGATCAGTGGTCATATGTAAACATCTAATTAAGACCTAGCTTTCCTCTTCAGTCCAAAATTGCTTGTTCTTGCCTATTCTATATTTCACATCATTTGTCTCTTGGTTATAGTCATCCATTGTATTGCTATTCATCATATTGTGGTTCAAGAAATATAAATTCCAAAAGCATAATAATGTAATTATACACATTATATAACAACTAAAAACCATAAATATCAAGTAATGTTAAAAAGTTAGGTTGTATATAAGGCAGCTAACAGAGTCATACAAAATCTTGCACACATTGAAAATGTTCTAATCAAAATACAACAAAAGCACAAACATATGAAATAGTCATCCGATATCAATAAAACTTCATTTCTCCAATTGATAAATATTTCAATTGTCATATTATTCCTGAACGCATTCAACTAGTCAATTGGGCAACTTCATTTCTCCAATTGATAAATATTTCAATTGTCATATTATTCCTGAACGCATTCAACTAGTCAATTGGGGCAATTGTTCGTATGTATTCCATTTCATCATCATCACTTTCATCTTCTTCACTTACTTCATCATCATCACTTTCATCTTCTTCACTTATTTCATCATCCTCCATAGAGTGCTGAGGATCTTTACTCATAAATTTCTGAATTAGATTATAGAATAGATAACAGGAAATAATAATATGCACTTGGTTTGTATTGGGAAAAAAGAAGGGGATGCTAGAATTTTCCAACACCCCCTTCAACAAATCAAAACACATCTCGATTACATTTCTTGCTTTAGAGTGTTTTATATTAAAATATTCTTCCGGAGTCTCAGGTCGATGACCATCAAACTCATTAAGATGATACCTATGACCATAATAAGGCACAAGAAATCCAGAAGAATTACAACAACTAGCATCAACCAAGTAGTAACTGTTGGAACTTGGATGGCTAGAGGGGGGTGAATGTAGCCAGACACTTGAACATTAGAACTTTTCGAATTTTTGCACTTCAGAGGATAGGCAGCAACGGAAGCAAACCAAAAACAGAGACTAAATGTAGAAACTAAGTGACAACACAAAACGCTAACAAAGAGGATTTACAAGGTTCGGGGATAACTTGCCCCAACTCCTTGGCGTGCCCGTAAGGTGGGCGATCCCTTGATCGTCGGCAGATCAAGCCCCGGAAAATCCAGATAAAATGCAACCTCCTTCTCGGTGAAGTAACCTCTCCACAGCGTTTCAAGATGGATCAAGTATAAAGTACAGGAAACACAAGAAGGATCTTACTTAGCACTTAGAACCACAAGAACACAAGCAAACTTCTCCTGAGCTCCACTCAACGCAGATCTCACGCAAGAACTCCCTCGTGTCTTCTCGCTGATGGACTCGCCAAGCTTCTTGTTTCTCTTCCAAGTGCTCAAGTAATAGAAGGTTGCTTCAAGGATCATAGATGTTTGCTCAAAAATGATGGAACAGAGTTGTCGCAAGAGCACAATGTGGAGAACTTCGTTGTGTTCGTTTTTGAAACTTGTTCGCCACCAAATGCTTAAGTCTCTCCCACTGATCACCAGGTCACCACCTCACTGCAGCCTCCAGCTGCTCACCTGCAACAGCCAGCTACCACTGAGCTCTCCTGGACTCCCTGAGCTTCCCTCAGCCAAGCCCCAGTCAGCAGCTCCAGCAGTGTCAACATCCGTTGCAACCTGAGATGGAAAACGGACAAACCTGCTCCAAGGAAAGACTACTATTGACTCTCCTTGAGTGTTTGAATCCATTCCTGTCACCTGCACACTTGATCAGATCATTAGCACAGCAAATCAAGCAGAGAATCAAGTATCAAAGATTAAGAGCAGAGAAATCAGATGTGTTCAGACGTGATCAGAGCGCCTGACAGTGCGTTTGAATTAAAGTGATCGGTCACTGGACCAATCAGAGAGCCTCCTGATCGGTCACCAGACCGATCAGGGTGGGTTCAGACCGATCAGGCTCCATCCTGATCGGTCCCCAACGCGTAATCAAGAATCGCGACTTCTCCGAGATCCGATCACCAAACCGATCCCAAGTCGTGGATCGGTCCCCAGACCGATCCACCCCTTTGCAGGGTGATTTCCCAACTTCGCAGTCCAACCCTCCTGATCGGTCACCAGACCGATCAGGGCATGCCTAGACCGATCAGGCTCCATCCTGATCGGTCATAGTGAGGAACTCGCGACACTTGATCGTTCACCAGAACGATCTGAATAGTATCCCTGATCGGTCACCGGACCGATCAGGAGCCAAGCAGTAAGGTTCCCAAAACCCACTGTATGCTACCTGATCGGTCACTAGACCGATCAGGAGCTGAGCAGGAAGTGAACTCTAAGCTCCCTGATCGGTCACCAGACCGATCAGGAGTTGAGTAGTGAGTGAACTCTATGCTCCCTGATCAGTCACCAGACCGATCAGGAGCCGAGCAGTAAGTTCCCAATCTCACTGTATGCTTCCTGATCGGTCACCAGACCGATCAGTCATAGCTGGATCGGTCACCAGACCGATCTACAAGGGAACTTCGTGCCAACTCCCCTGATCGGTCACCAGACCGATCCAGGCTAGGCCAAACCCACTCTAAGTCAAGAGAACTGGCTCCCAGCCTCCCCTGACTCGTGCTCAGTCCCCCGGACCAAGACTCCATGCCCAGTCTCACTCACCGGGACTTCAACCTAGCCCTCCAAGCTAGGACCTGGCCCTCCAAGCCAAGATTTCATCCAACCTAGCCCTCCAAGCTAGGACCTGGCCCTCCAAGCCGGGATTTCATCAACCTAGCCCTCCAGGCTAGGACCTGGCCCTCCAAGCCAGGGTTTCATCAATCTAGCCCTCCAGGCTAGGACCTGACCCTCCAAGCCAAGACTTTTCACACCTAACCCTCCAGGTTAAGACTTTTCCACACCTAGCCCTCCAAGCTAGGATTTTCCCACACCTAACCCTCCAAGTTAGGACTTTTCACACCTAGCCCTCCAAGCTAGGATTTTTCCACACCTAACCCTCCAGGTTAGGACTTTTCACACCTAGCCCTCCAAGTTAGGATTTTTCCACACCTAACCCTCCAGGTTAGGATTTTTCACACCTAGCCCTCCAAACTAGGATTTTTCCACACCTAACCCTCCAGGTTATGACTTTTCACACCTAACCCTCTAGCCCTCCAAGCTAGGATTTTTCCACACCTAACCCTCCAGGTTAGGACTTTTCACACCTAGCCCTCCAAGCTAGGACTTTTTCCATGCCAGCGTGCGATCTCCCGATCCACCTGGACTTAATCCGAATTCAACCAAACTTGAATCAAACTTAAATCGGTGCCAAACACCAAAACAACAATCAGGATCAGACTGCATCAACAGTAACAACCTCGGCAATAAAACAAAAATATAAGACTACAATAAACAACTTAGGGGCTGTTAGGTTAAGGGGTTTAGGGGTAAGGAATGAGAATGAAAGTTATTTCATTCCCATATATCATGTTTGGTAGGTGTTTGAAAGGGCTTAATGGGAATCAAAATAAGGATATCATATCCTAGTTTTGACTCCCCTCTCCCCCCTTGGATATCAACTTTCCATTCCCTTGTTGCCTAAGCGCGCGCGCGAGCTTCGTCACGACGCAACCCTCTTCTCTCTTCATCGCCCGAGAGAAAGTTTCTCTTCTCCTTCACAAGTTTCCGCCGACACTGAAGCCCTCCTGCAGTTTCCGTCCTCGTGCGAGCGAGCCTGACGCCAACTCCCTCTCCCTCGTTGATTGCCCTCTTCTCTCCTCATCGCCCGACGCCCAACCTTTCTCTTTCCCTCTTCACGCGCGACTTTCCTCTCTTAGTTTGAGCATCGCCGACCCTCCTTCCCTGCAGAGGTGATCCCTTCTGGTGCATCACAAAGGTGAGTATCCCTTTTAATTTAGGGTTTTTTCTCTTGGTTAGGTAGGATTTTTTTTCTCTGTTTTCTATGAGATCCATGTTTAGTATTTGATCTTGTTAAAATCTTTAGGATTGAAATGTTCGATTAGTTTTTCAACTGGACGCCGACTCCCTCTCCCTCGCCGATTGTCCTCTTCTCTCCTCATCGCCCGATGCTCAACCTTTCTCTTTCCCTCTTCACGCACGACTTTCCTCTCTTAGTTTGAGCATCGCCGACCCTCCTTCCCTACAGAGGTGATCCCTTCTTGTGCATCACAAAGGTGAGTGCCCCTTTTGATTTAGGGTTTTTTCTCTTTGTTAGGTTGGGTTTTTTTCTCTGTTTTCTATGAGTTCCATATTTAGTATTTGATCTTGTTAAAATATTTAGGATTGGAATGTTCGATTAGTTTTTCAACTGGATGAAATTTAGCATGGTAATTTGTTTTTCAACTACCTGAAGGTTTTAATGTGTTCTAGGATGAGTTATATAGTAATGCTTTTGAGAAATCATTACTGCAGATCCTATGAGAAAAATGTAATTTAATAATTGATAGATGCCATTTGGTTTTCTTTTGGATGTGATATAGGTGGAGTTGTTAACAAATTTTGTAGCCTGATCTTAGAATATTGGTAACAAATTTTGTTTGGTTGTTAACAAATTTTGTAGCCGGCTCAACTTATATGATTTTGATTCTTATTTATTATTGGTAACCTCTTTTGTTATGTGGTGTAGATAAATACGGCACGACCTTCTTGAGATGTTGGATAAACATGGGTTTGTTGGTTAGAACAAGTACAATGCTACTCAAGTCATTTGTGAAGATCCGGTGAAGGTTGAGTTATTGTTCAGTTTGGATCCTTCTGAAGTCAAAGATTTTGTGCTTAGTTGCTTATAATTGCTTCCTTGTGATGATGTTGAATTTTGAAATGGACATGTTCGCATTTGGAGATTGTCCCTTTCGTACTTGGAGATTGTTCAGTTTTTGTGCTTTCATACTTAGACCTTGTGATAATCCTTTTGTTCCTCCTTTTGTGCTTTCATACTGGTGAATTGAATGTGAAACAAACAATGCCACTTTTGCAGTTTGAATTGTCACTTTTGTAGTTTGAATTACTTTTGATGCTTACTTATCCTTGTGCTTATATTTGAACGAAAATTTGCAACTTCTCCATGTTCAAATAAGGATGTTGTGACTTGTGACTCCTTTTGCTTATGTCGTTGTTGTAATTTTTGTGAACAGATTAGTGCTTTAGTACTTCAACTACATTGGTGAATCAAATTGATTGTTTAATACAATCTGGAGTTTCGGCCACACCAAAGAAAAAGATTAGTAAGAGGTCGTTCTTTCGATCAATCTATAATACATAAGTATTGAATTAAAATATCATTGAATCTAATATAATTATCACCAAAAATATTCATTATATTATGTATTTTTTTAAAATAAAATAGTTTTGTTCAGGAGTATGTAATTATTTTTATATTTTTACTAATAAAGATAAAATAAAAAATTTTAGTTGATATTCATTCCCTAATCTAAGTTAAACCAAGCAACCCCTAATGGGAATAATACTCATTCCAATATCTATACCAAGCACCAACAATCTAGCAATCATTCTCATTCACATTAACTCCTCAATCAAATCCATTCCTATTCCCATTCCCAAATATATACCAAGCGCCCCCTTATTTATTTTGAAGAACTTTAAGCCCGGTAAGTCTACTAATAGCATCATGAAGAACATAAACATCGTGAGCAAAATCTTCATATCCAGGTAACACATATGTATAAATTACATATTTGGGGAACATACTCCAAACACATTTGTCCCTATACCTTACTTCCATGTTTAATAACACTATTTTTCTTCTCTAGAAGGTGTCACCGGAATGAATGTACTATCTAACGGGCCTAAGTAACACTTTAATATTCAAATGGATTAATAAGAAAGACTACTAAATCAACCCTAACATGTTACTAAGTATTTGTCATATCTTATTATCTTAAATGATTTCCATCTGTCATCTTCATAGTTTTCGGGTATAGGTTCTGGTGTTTTGAGTAATATGTGGTAAAGCTTCAAAATTGCATGAAGACAAAGATTGAAGTGACAACTCACAGTCTCTTGACTTCAACAAAAAAGAATAATAATTGTTCTGTTTTTCTTATATTGTGCTAGAATATAGATAAAAAAACTACAATTTAATCAATGGACGCATTTCTTGTATCTTTTAATCCCCCAATGTCTCTTTCCATGTCATATAATATATTAATATCGTAAAGGTTCTCCTATCCATACGGAGTTCAGTAATACAAAATGCATCACTCTCATTTGTAAGGCTAAATATCCATTGTCTTCGCGTACTTAATTTTCTTCCTTATTTTTATTTGCCTAAGTTTAGTGTGTTGATATATTCAATGCGAATGTTGATAAAACATGAGGACCAACATAGCCATAAGCATAACATTGTAACCCAAAATGTGCACATTAAATTTCAGCTTCTACTATTAAAAGGAGGTGTGTCATGTTTTTCTACAACATACAAGCAAAAAACATCAATGAAATATAAGAGATATAAATAGATAACAAACGAGGATATGTAACAAGGACACAAAGTTTAATAGCCAAAAAAATAAACTTTCTAATTGATAAGTCATGTCATTCGAGTATACAAACAAACAAAACCACTTAAGGATATTTATAAATTAAGCATGAAAAGTAAAACAATTAATAGTTGTGCACAATGGAGCCAAATGCAAACTACCACAAAAAAAAAAACCAAGCAACGGCAAAAGGCAGGACGGAAGAGAAATAAATTTTTAAAAAAAATCTTGTTTAACCTTTAACACATACTCCACAATATACACGGCTAATTTTAAGGGAGCTGAAATTTTTTTAAAACAAAGGACTTACAGGGAGAGCTGTGGCAGATGGAGGTGGGTTGCGACCAACGGAAGTGGGGTTGCGGTTGACGGAAGAGAAGGGAGAGCTATGGATACAGATGTGGCTGATGGAGGAGGGTTGCGGCTATGACTGACGAAGGAGGGATGCGGATGACAAATGTGGATGTGGTTGTGATTGACACAAGAGAGTGTAGCAGAAAAAGACGACACTTGTGGTAGAAAAAATGAAGAAGGAAAGTATTAGGTCAAAATCATTATTGGTATTAAGGGAAATTTGTTATTGCTGAAAATAAAGTGATAGTTGATTGAGAGAGGGGGGAGGGGAACAAGGAAATGAGTCATTGCCTAATTATAAAAATTCATTCCCTCATTTGTATTCTCATTCTTGTAATCCAAATATTATTAATGACAATTATTTATTTTTATTCCCATTCTCCACCCTTATTTCCCTAAACCAAATGCCCCGTCAGTGATTTTGTTTTCTCTCAATTTGTAACTTCTGTCTTTCTACTTGATAGAATTGTTAATATTACAATAAAAAATTATTTTACTAAAGCAATTGTTATTAAAACTTTAGCTAATAAGAACCCTTATATCAAATTAAAAATAGTTTGTATTGAACTAGATTTTAAATTATATTCACTTTTTTTTCAAAATAAATGAGTTGCTTCACAGGGATGTGTCTTAAGTTTGAAAAGGAGAAAATAACAATACTACTTGACTGTTATTCTCCCCTACAAATTTAAAGAAGATTAAAAAGAAAGAAAATAATAATCTATATCTTATTAAAAAGGTTAATTCATGAAAATATCCCTAATATTTTAATCGTGTCCCAATTATATCTCCAAAGAATTTTTATTATTAAATGTGTCTCAAATATATCTTTCACACTAACTTTGTCATTTTTAATTAACATAATGGACATGTGCTTCTCACGTGAGTATGCAACCCCATTTTAAAAAAAAAATCAAAGTAATATATATTAGTTACATTTTATTTACTTACATGTATATATGAATTTCATTTTATTAACTTACATTGACAGTGGTCGATCTCTCTCCTGCTCTAGTCGATATTCCTTCTGCTGACCTTATCACTAGTATAATGCATAATAGCAAGCAAAATAAAATTAAAGATTTAAACCAAGAATTAAATTCAGATATTAGAAATCTTGTCCGATTATAATTCAATTCCCTGTTGGAACATTTCATGTACTTGTCCCCTTTGTTGTTCTATTTTAATATAGTTTCAAATTTAAAAAAAATCCGAATTCTCCAAGATAATCTGTAAATAAAAATTAAATAAAAAATTATGAGTGTCATCTACCAAGTAATTAAACTACAAATATATAATTAAAACATTGAAAAAAGAATAGAAAATCCCATAGTCCGAGGTGAATTCCAAAAAATATTTACTCCGTCTAGCCATAAGTACAACTCAATGCAGAAATGTATCTTCATTGTTCAATATGACAATAAAAAAAATACTAAAATAAGTTTTCAAGAACAAATAGCAAATAATTTGCTACCTTGACAATACAAAATGTTAGGAATTTGAATCCAAGTTAAAGTGAATTCGATTCCCACAAATTCAATAATTAAACTATTCATTATTTGACAAAAGTTTTCAAACTTGTAAGATTGAACACAAAAAAAAAAAACTTTCAATCTCGGAGATGAGCATTGAAAATTTAAAGGGGCGTTTGATTTGTGTCATTTTTCATTTTCATTTTCCAGAAAATCGTATTTTCTAATTTTCTGAAAAAGGGCGTTTGGTTTGTGTCATTTTCCATTTTCATTTTCCAGAAAACCGCATTTTCTAGTTTTCTGGAAAACGACTTTTTTTCATTCTCCAGTTTTCCAGAAAACGCTATGTTTTTTTCTAGAAAACAAAGCTGGAAAATGCAAACCAAACATGTTTTCCAGAAAACCGCATTTTCTACCGAAAATGAAAATAGAAAACAGACTGGAAAATGCAAACCAAACGCCCTTTTTTTCATTCTCTAGTTTTCCAGAAAATGATATGTTTTTTTCTGGAAAACAAAGTTGGAAAATGTAAACCAAACATGTTTTCCAGAAAATCGTATTTTCTACCGAAAATGGAAATAAAAAATAGACTGAAAAATATAAACCAAACGTCCCTTAAAATTCACATCGAAAAGAAGAGATAGATGAGCACAAACAGATTTTGAGGTTCAATAAAAATACCAACTACATGGCAGCCAATGCCAAGAGAAATTTTTATTATCAAAATTAAAAAGTTCAGTAAATTTACTACTTGTTCACTCCTATCTTGGGAATCGACATGAAAAATAAATAGTTCACTTATAGTGGTTGAATGATATTGTTGCAGCACCCGGCGCAGTCGCAACCAACAACCGGAGGAAAGTCGATGACTTGAAGAGAAATCAAGAAGAAGGGATTTGGGAATTAGGGCACACATAGATAACTTGTTAGGACCTTGTTGGTAAGCTAGGGGGTGAATAGTTTTCTTTCGATTTTCTTCCTATACGTTGTTAGTGCGCAAGCGGAATAACAAAAACGAAAACTAATAACTAAGAAAGACACACCTATTTACATGATTCGGAGATAAAACTCCTACTCCACGGCTATCCGTAAGGTGGACGATCCCGATCCTTCGGTGGATGATTCCCTGGAACACCTCCGGCTAGCTCTTGTCGCTCCTTGTGGGTGGAGAAACCTCACCACAAATCTTGGACAATCCTTGAGCACTTGTAGGCTACTAACAGGCTCTAACCAAGCTTGTTTCGCCAAGAAGAAACAACCATAAACGAGCCCTCTTAAATAGAGCTCGAGGCTGATTTGATCGTTACCAGTTGACTGGTCCTCACGAATTCGAATGTCACAGCCTGACAATTCAAATTCTGGTCGCCATCAATCGACTGATAAGGGACCAATCAACTGATCTTTCTATGGACTCCATCAGTCGACTGATCCCTCATTAGTCGACTGGTCCACTCCCTAAGCTTAGGGTTACTCTTCCCGAGTACAATTCTCTCAACACTCGAACCCTCACGACTTAGCCCCAGGGTTACCTTTCCCGAGAACTTAGCCTCAGCACTCGAACCCTCGCGACCTGGTTGACTCTTCATCCAGCAACCTCGATCTGTTGCCTTCAAACCCTCTTCGACTTTGGCTCCTGTCCCTCAGATGCGCACACAAGCCCTCGACTTGCCTCCATACCATCCTTCACGCATGCCTCGAAGTCCGCTTCCCTCGTCTCATCGTCCCTGCTCCAACAGTCTCGACCTGTTGCCTTCAAGCCCTCTTCGACTTTGGCTCTCGTCCCTCAAATGTGCACATAAGCCCTCGGCTTGCCTCCATGTCATCATTCACATATGCCTCGAAGTTCGCTTCCCTCGGCTCATTGTCCCTGCTTTGTTCACGGTTCACGGTCCCTCGGATGCACACACAAACCCTCGGCTTCCCTCCATGCCATCCTTCACCGTACCCGAAGACGTCCAACAAAATCTATGCGTATCCTGCAATCCTGCACACTCATATACACATATTAGATCAACATGAAACCCTAACTTAATCATATTGACATACACATCAAAACCCATGATCTCCCCGATCAAACTTGGGTCAATTGCACCAACCTAACTTACATGTGAAAGATTGAGCTTTTAATTGGGATTACAGACTCACTTGAGAAGCACATGCTCATTCTGTTAATTATAAACGACGGAGTTAATGGGAAGGATATATTTGAGACACATTTAAAAAGATAAGGGACACATTCAACCCCTGAAATTCTTTAGAGATATAATTGAGATATAGTTGAAACATTAGGGATATTTTAATGAATTATCTTTTAACAAAATTAGGAAGCTAAACAGAGATGAGTCTCAATCTTAAACAGATAAGCATTACATGGAAACCTAGTTGTTAAACGCCCGAGGTGCAAAAAATCGCTCAAGAATTTAGCGGCTTAAAACGTAAAGCAAAGCGAAAGTGAAGAACATGCTTTATAGAAAGCAAAACGCAAAGCTAAGCAAAGCAAATGCGTTGTATCTATTGGATTCGACAATATAATTCTTTTTTAGTTTGTACTATCCAACTCAACATTGTTGTCTCCTCTTAGGGGTGCGATCATACCAACACTTCATTCTATCATAACTCCAAAATTAAATATGCTTGGGCAAGAGCAGTATTAGGATGAGTGACCCCTTGAGAAGTCGTCGTGTTGCATCTATTTTTAATATATATATCATCTATTTGTGTTTTACCTCCCTTATCCTCATGATAGGTGCAAAATCTCTAGTTAGGTGTTTGACATCCCTCATGTTAAAAGCAAGCTAGGGTAAAATAACTCCTAAAATTTAGGCTTGTATATAGACAAGAATCGATAATGGACTATAGATGAACATTATCAAATGTTACTACAACATGATTGCCTTCTTGTGATTAACGAGAGTTTTTTAACCTCGGACGATCGGCCCGACCTCACGAAAGTTTCCCACCGGTCGCCAGGGTAAATCGGGAAGCGCTTGCAATGGGCAGTCTAGAAGTCCAACGTCTCAAGGTTCACACTCCATTTGAAGGAAAAATTCCTACAAATACGTCGTAACTGGAGATCGAATCGTAAATTTTTGAGATAACAACTAATCGTTCTACCACTATACGACCTCGAGGGCTTCATGATTGCCTTCTTGAGCAAAGAAAAGTAGTGATCTAATCCTTGATCGATTGTATCAAAGCATCATTGGTAATCCATAGAAAGTTTCAGCTTCAAAAGTTATCACTAGAAAATTTAAATTTTACATTCAGAAGTGTTTATATTATCAACATTCAAATTGTGAAATTTATTAGCATTAAAAATTAACTTTTCAGATTTCTTGTTAATTTGGAAAAAATTAATATTTAAACGAGGACATTGTGCTATTACATAAACAATCGAAAAATTACAAATGAACTTTGGACATCTATTTACAAAAAAAAATCGACCCAACACAAAATATACATCAAAATGGGACAATCTCTGCAAGTGATTGCCACAACATAAACCATGCACAATTATCGAATTGGCATATTCCCATCTAGTCTCCATCTTCCTTTCCTTCTTCACTGGTAACTTATCGTTGATTCAGAAATCATCTTAAATCAATGGCAAGATTTTCATTCTCATCTTTAGCTTCTAAAGTGATTGCTTCAGCTTAACACAAGTACAATAGACAAATTTAACGATATCCCCATCTCCAGTCCACTTGATCTTCCTCATCACCTCCATCATAATCTGAGTCAGAATCTTCAAAGTCAGAGTCTTCGTCACGATAATCATTCCATGGATTGTCCTCAGCCGCAAATAAATAAGTATTAATATTAGACAACATTAATATGAGTAAGATTAAAAGGAAAGAAATACACAACCATACCATTTGAAGCATAACTTTCATAATCAGATTGTGAAGGACCATCATAATAGTCCTCCTCCGCATAAACTTGCACTCTGTAGCAATCATACATAACATAATAAATATCAAAACTAAATTGCAATAGTAAGTTTAGATTAATCAGATGTTCAAATTCATACAATGGATAACCATCAGTGTTATCCGTGTCTGTGTCCACACTGATAGTATATATGTCGTAAACAAAATTAACTGTTCAAAAGAAAAAAAGGGAAAATTTAGTAGTGTGAAGATCATATGGAAGAATCACATGGAAGACCTTAAACTACATATAAAGTTAAAAAGTATGCAAATTGAATTTCTTGCTTCCAAGCATAAAAAATAGAATAAGTTGTCATTGGAAGATTAAAGATGGTGGAGAAGTTTGAACCTTCTCTAGTTGTTTTGTCATGTTCAATCTCTTCGGCTGCTTGTGGAAGGACTTCCCTTAGAAGTGGTAAATACTTAATCAAAAATTGCACCGCCAACCCCAGGAGCAACTCTGCAGCATTCAAGAATCTTTTATATAAACTAGAAAGATACACTAAAGAAGCAATAGAAACGCTGAATATTAAACTTACTTGGCCTTTGGCACCCTTTGGTGAGTTTCATCCTCAGCATCAACACGAACAACATACAAATGACATTTTTCATGCAAAGGGCATTCTTCTGCATCTATGCTTCCCTCTTCTTCCATATTTGTTCAAATCGAGCACTTCTGGCAAGATCCTATAAAATTTTTGCTAGAAGTGCTCGATTTGAACAAATATGGAAGAACCTCATTAAACAGAAATTACATAAATTGTGTCATTTTAGCAGTGACGATAATAGTAGATATAAATTAAAGGAAAATTGCAGCAGTGAAATGGTAAACAATTCTGCAAGATTCAGTTAGAGTAACATCAACTCCAGATGTAATATAAGAAATTGAATTGATAACATTACCTTATCAGGTTTTACAAACTTCTACGCTCCTTAGATCTCCCCTTAAATTCTTTTGAATTTCTGGAAGGTTGCTTCTGGTTGAAAGAGAGAGAGAGAGAGAGAGAAAGAAGATTACAAAGAAATTCAACAGATGAAGTCTAACAAATGAATTACAATGGGAGATTAGATGTTCAAAGGAAAGATGATAGTGACACAAAAGTGCAAGGTAATATGCTTGCACAAGATCTATGAAATTCCCATCCATGGAACAATAAAAATCCTAGCAATATTTGGCTGGCAAACAGAATCAAAGTTTTTTTTTTTTAACAAAGAGAGAATAATTTGTGGGAGGGAAAAACAAGATAGGAAAGCCTTAAAATTTTAGGCCTTCATCGGCTACTTCTGTTTCAAAAACATCATTTTTTAGTAGACTAAATAACATTCATATTTCTAAAAAAGAAAGAAGTGATACAAGTTAAAATAAATTATTAGATTATCTGATTTACTGCAAGTAGGAGCATCATAAACTGTGTTAATGTAAACAAGTGGATGAAAGAGGAACATGTTAAAAAAAATAACCACCTATCAAATCAATTAACATAGGAGTATACAGAGAAGTAACATAGATTAAGTGTTAACCAGAAATGAATCCAGCACATCTTTGACAGATTGGGAGTGCCCAACTGTCTCTAGACGCTGCTGAACCAGCATCTTCTTACTTGCAGGCTCATTTAGAACTGCATTTTAGAAGTCTTGTTGATGAGAAATTTTCAATCATATATGTTCACTGAATAGGCAGCCAATCAAAGCTACTTATCAGAAATTACAAAGCAAAACATAGAACATGAGGGTCTCTCATTTTTAAAACTTAGTCAATGACAAACTTACAAGGAACTCCTCAGATCTTTCCAGTAGCTTTATGCTTACATCATTGGAATTTGGACATTATACAAGAGTTCATGATTCTCTTTCATGAAAATAGAAAACTCAACCTATGTGATAGATCTTCGAGGTAACCTAATGAACAAAACATTCGGAAAAACCCACCACTCTAACTGTTCTGTCTAATCGAGTTTCTATCGTTTATCTAATGTTTAAGTGTTTGAACATAGCATCACTGCACCCAATTCAAAGGGAAAAAACTACTACATATCAAGTAATTTCTAAACAACAAAGGCAACCAAACCAGTATATATAACACCAATTAGAAGACAAAATGGCCAACGAGAGTATAACATGGGACTAATATTTCGTGAAAAGATAAAACACTTCATTGGTCAATGCTTAGGGTAGGTAACATGTTTGTGGTGGCAACAAACAACCAAACTTC